>OX578273.1:77228419-77409419 GCA_951217065.1 Baccha elongata | reverse complement strand
TGATGTTTGGAAGGACCTGCTGAGCTGTCTTCTGTGCCAAATTGTTTTGAGCTACAATTTGATTCGCTCTGCAAAGAAAAGAAAAGATACATCAGTTTTCGAACACATTCTAATAATCTTGCTTTTGAATTATATAAAGAAAAAAAAGTGAAATTCACTTCATATTTCCCAACATATGGGATTAAACGCAACTTTTGTCTGTTTTAGAAAATTATTGGTGGATTGAAGTGATTTTAGTCAATTCCGACAGTTCAAAGAACACAGTGTCCCACAATATCATATGACTGGTTCGTTAGAGACGGCCATACAAACATATTACTTCAGTCCAATGCACCTCCGCTTTGTAAAGTAAACTAAATTAAAATTAAGTAAGTTTGACTGAAACTTTTCATCGAGCCAAGTCCAACCAGCTTGTCTTTGGTCAAGAAATAATCCTAGTGTAATTATTATATGGTTTGAATTAAGTGACAAAAGCTTTGAGTTAAGTTCACCGCATTCAGAAAATCGTTTAATACCTACTTAGTTACAAATTAATTAACAAATACAAACTTAAGTATAAGTTTCTAGACCTGCTTTTTTATGTTTTGGGCTTTCTCGGATTTTCTTACTTCTTATGTTGGCTCTTCGATATGCTTCGTTGTCGATATGCAGAAAGTCTTCATTTAATTTCACATGTATTGTTATATGGCGTTAACCATAAGCTGCATATACTCATTTGAAGCAAATGGCTGGATTCCGATCATAAAGCCATAATAAATACTTACGACTTACCATGATACTTTCCGACATAGCTGAGCCCGAGCTGCCCGTGATTTCATTTTCCGCCATCAAAAACATTAGTTGCCGAAAATATTTCCATGGCTTATTTTTAAAATAATCACCAGAATCTTTTTCGTATCGTTTAGCTTCAAAACAAAATTTCTTTTTCAATGCCACAATTTTCTTTTTTACTTCGTCCACTGTTGTTTTCTGCTCTGCCGCAATATGTGCCCATAGATTCATTCGAAGTTCTGAGTTTTTATACTTAAGATTCTCTTTCCACAGATCTGGGTACTGTTCGTACATCTTAATTAATACTAGCGTACTTTCATCAGACCACTTTTTCATTTTGTTATTTATAAAAAAAAATATTTACGGATTAAATAAAATTTGTTTATTTTATTGTAATTGTTTATTTGCCTCGATTTGCACAACCTGAATAGAATATAGATTAGAAATGAAACTGAACAGAAGTGCAAGTGACAGATGACAGATTGACAGACAACATGCCACAGGGTCAGTGATGCCGTTTGTAAATTTTCGAGCGAAGGGTAGTGTTTTGCCCTAAAGCGTAGTGTCGTCTTAAAATTATAGAATGTATGAGAAAGTATTTTATTACTATAAACTATATTTTTTTATCACAGTCTTTAAACAAATTTAATTGATATTGAAAAAGATATAAATGTTAAAAAAAAAACAATATAGGCCTTTAATTACATTTTGAAAATAAAAATATATGTACTTACGTAAACTATGTATAAACAGGTTCACTGCCCAATGTATCATTTATGTACACATTTTTAAATTTGTAACTGGTTCTCCACGTCCAAATTTTTGAAAAGAAATTTGTCGAAAGAAACTACATTTATTCATTTGTAAAAAAGGTATCGGACGTGGGAAGGTGTTTTTATCAATTTGTATGGGGAAAGTAAAGCGTCTTGTATAGATGTATCAAAAATGATACATTGGACCATAGATTAAATATACATATTTAATGTATATTTAGGGCCAATTTTTCATTTGTCAGTTAAACAGTCAGTTAGCTATGAGAAGAATAAAATTAACTGACTCTTTAACAGGCTGATAACACTGTCGGATTTTTCAAGCAATAAAAAAGAGTCAGTTAACTATTCCAAGGAATAACAAAGTTAACTACATCCAACTTCAAAGTGTTAGAGTGAGAAAATCCCTTATTTGTTTCTTAAGTTATGCGATCGAGTGGGATAGACATACGACTTTGAAATCAAATGTCATTTTCTATTGTTTACTTTAAAAAAATCAAATCTAGCTATCAAATTTCTGATTCAGTTTTTTGTTTAATTTTTTTTTGTTTAACAAATCAAATTATCTATTATATATGTAATATAATAAAGCAAGAGTCTGATTTGGTCATCGGCATCACCAAGATAAGCAGTGTGGGACAAATGGAGCTAAAAATCTCTATCGAGTTGGTTTCGAAGGAATGGCAGATCTGAAAGGTTTATCACAACAATGATTTGAAAGTGAAAGTTAAGAATACATCTTGGGCGTACAATCCCCTGGCTGTGACCAAAGTTGTGAGTTTTTTTCTGTTTTAATCATAGCGAAGTTTTATAAATTTATTTGTGTTTTAGGCCTCATCGACGTCCGATGGTAATTGTGTCCCAGTCACCTTGAATGGAGAACGTTTGTCGGCTTTTTGAACCGAAAGTCTTGAATGAAGTTCTCCACGCGATGCTTTTCAAAAACTGCTATGAATGCTTCTTCGTCATGATCTAAGAAGAATTTCAGTGAGGCGACTTGAACCTTAAACAAAAAAAAACCTTTTTGGTTAAGCAAATATTATTTTTGTACAAATACCTTTGTGATTTTGGAATGTTCGAATGTTTTTCTTGTACAGCTCCATACCTGTCAGCCATCACACAACAAAACAATAAAAAATTATTAATGAATAATGAATGACAATTGACAATGGAAGGGAATGCAAGAAATAAAACGATACTTCTTGGACTTGGTTCGTTTTTCAATTCGTTTTTCTCTCTGGCGGTAGTTGTTTTTTTTTTGTTGTTTGTGCTGCAAACACAAATAGAAAAAAGATGAAATTGCGTTCTATCGTTCCTTGTTTATATTGTTTCATTCCTGTATTATGTAGTCATACTTACCAGGCAGGGTGATACAAAAGGTATTTTAATTTATCGAGTAGCAAGAGTTGAAAAATATTCCAAAAGTATTTCTCTTGCGCCACCGGTATTATTAGAAATATTTGATGGTGGTTCTGAATCTGAGGGATCATCCTCATTGTTGTCGATGCAAACCTCAGGATCTGCTGGTGGCTCGTCTTCATTTTGTTCTTTAGCCATGTTATGCAGTACTGCAGTAGCTGTTATAATTTGCTGTACAAGGGGTAATTTGCATCGCATTCCAATACTTAGCACAGAGAATCGTCGTTTCCATACACCAAAACATCTTTCTATGGCATTTCTCGTCCTTATTTGAGACTCATTGTATAAGCGTTCAACACTTGTCTGTGGGTCGTTCAAGGGTGTAGCAAGATAATAATTTGTACCATATCCGCCATCTCCTAATAGAATACCATTTCTAAAATGTTTGTTGTCAAATTTATATTTGATTGCGGAGTTAGCAAATATGAGGCTGACGTGAGTGGACCCAGGCCATCGAGCAACAATAACTTGAATTTTTAAATTTGCTGAGCACAAGGCTTGGGCATTAATAGAAAAATAGCCCTTTCGGTTTCGAAAATTCTCAGCCGTGTCCCCACCTGTGAATGTGATATTCAATTTAGGTTTGGAATACGACATTTTGAAACTTTTGTTAAATAATATATTACCAGGTGAAATAATTCGTACATGGGTACAATCAATTGCTGCAACAACTCGAGGAAATCTTGCCAGTTGATAAAATTCTTGTTGAGTAGCTATTATTTCACTCAGGTTTTTTGACATTTGAACAAATCTGGGCCTTAAGGACGCAATGGCTGTTGTGACCCTTTTTATGATACCACAAACGGTAGACGCATCCACACCCGCGAAATCTCCTATTGAAATATAAAAACTTCCAGTCGCATAGAACCTCAGAGCTATTAATAGCTGTGAAAGGGGCGAAACACATTGATTTCTAGAACAAATACATTTTACAAAGTGGAAAATAGTTCACATTTAATTTATTTGGTTAATCGTACCGTTCAGTGTTATGTTCTATTTTTTCTTTTATCAAAGTTAATAGATACTCGACCGTTTTTTTTCTCAAACGAAATCTGCTCCGAAAGTCGTTGTCTTCCCATTCTTCAAAATGATCTGGTCTTCTCCTCACAACTCTTTGTTTTCTGGAAACTTGGCGTACTAAACCCAGTTCAATTTCTTCTTGAATTATAATATCTTCTAAAATATCAAAAAACTCCATCGCAGACAAATTATTTTACTTTTCCAAAATCCAATAAACGGTACTTTTTTGACAGTTCAACAATTTATTCCTAGGAATAACTTCTTAACTGTCTGCGAAACGAACAAATAACTTTATTCCACAGTTAAGGCATTTATTCCTAGGAATAAGTGCTAACTGACTGTCGAAAAATCAAAATTTTCACTAACTGAGGAATAAGTACTAACTGACTGTTTAACTGAGGAATGAAAAACTGGCCCTTAATCTATTTATTTGACGTGGAGAACCAGGTACAAATTTTAAAATGTGTGCAGAGATGATACATTGGACATAGTGAAGCGAAGGTCAATTTTTATTGTGGACGGAGGGGTGTAAAAAGTAAATTTTGTATGGGGACCAGTTAACAGGTACCTGGTTCTCCACGTATAATGTTTCATTTTTGATACATTTATACAAGACGCTTCACTGTCCCAAATACAAAAAATATTTTTAAACCCCTACGTCCACAATGAAAAATCAATTTGATTTTGTATCAAAAATGATACATTAGACGTGGATAATAAGGTAAACATTTTATAATGTGTGCAGAAATGATACATTGGACAGTGAAGCGATAGTCAATATTTATTGTGGACGTTGGGATGTAAAAAATATATTTTCTATGGGGACAGTGAAGCGTCTTGTATAGATGTATCAAAATTGATACATTGGACATGGAGAACCAGGTACGCAGCAATGATACATTGGACAGTGAACATGTTAAAACGAAATACCCAAGTTAATAGATACAGGATGAAAGTTGAAAAATTCTAAATCTGCATTGAAGTGCAATCTTATGCTATGTTTCCACCTAAAATAAACCATGTTTCGAGAGATCAAGATAAAGTGATTATGTCTTCTAACTGAAGAAACCAGGGCGAATCGCAAAAGGCCAAAAAACCTTTAAAATTTAATTTCGTTCATATACTCCACTTACCTAATAGCCATAGTGTGCAGCATTGCAGCTGATGATAAATTGGCCGCTGTTTATGAACGAAATTGGAAGCAATTGTTCATCTGTTGCAACAAAAGTTTTATTCCTTTGGAAGAAATGCGGATTATGATATTACAACGTACATTTCAAGATTGAAACAATTGTGCAGTGTAGGGTTGCCAGAATTTTTGTCCAGTTAAACGGGACAAACGTCAAAAATATAGAAATAAACCGGGATTTTAAAATATTGCCCGGGACATACAAAAAATCTCACTTCAAATCCAGATTTTGATTTAGACGTAATCTATACTTGATTTGTTTGACCAATGAAATGCAAAATCTAAAAAAGATGGAGCTTGTTAAGGGCAGATTTTATGAGCTCACAAAGTATGGGGATATATTTGCCTGAGGACATTATACCGATGTCATCTGCATACGCTACGGCTTTTACACCGCTTCGATTGAGTTTGAGCAGAATCTTATTTACAACCAGAAGCCAAAGTAAAGGTGATAGTACGCCGCCCTGTGGTGTACCTCTACATGTTCTTACCTTAAACTTGCTGTCACCCATGCCAGCATTGATCATTCTCGTTTGAAGTATGGTATCAATCCAGTTCGAAAGTACTGGTTCCACATTGATTGAAAAAAAGGGCTTGTCGAATCGCATTGTTTTCAACGTTATTAAAGGTCCTTTCAATGTCTAAAAATACCGCCATCTTGAATTCCTTACAATTTAATGATTGTTCAATAGTGCTAACTACTTCATGAAGAGCTGTCTCTACAGATTTGCCCTTCACAAGAACTCTACTTCATCAAGTTCAATATCGCAAAATAATGAAGAGCAGAATGCATTATCAGTTCACCACAGATATTACGATAAGAGAGCAATGATAGACAGAGGTCCAAAAGCTTTAAAAAAAGCAAGTGCTTTTTATGTAAAGAAAAGATATTGACCGGGGAAAAAAAAGCTGCTGTTGACATTGCTCAAACGGGAGAATTCGATGCTTTTCTTGTAAATTCCTTTGCAGCCGATACAAAAGCTGTGACAAAAAACGCTTGCATATCAGATTCCGGTGGTATTCATCATATGACTTTTCGTCCCGAATGGTTGATCAACTTTAAACAACTTGACGAATGAAAAGCAGCTTCGTCAGTGTGACACTTCAATACCAAATCATTCTTATTTCGGCACTATTCAACCGCCCAAACCGTAATAGCTTATTATGCCTCTATTACACATACAAAAGTTTTTTTTAAAATAAGGTTATTGCTTACAGGGGCATATTAAGGACTATACATTCGCTATTATGTGTTTATAAATAAGACTGACAGTGTAATAGCGTTAGCTTTACCGAATATTTTTTAAAGGGGAATTCACATTTAAATCAATTTATTTCACTTACCCCCAGTAACACAGTGATTGTTTAATCTTAGATTGTAGTTTAGTGCATGTAAATTCTATAGTTAAAACGAAAATTGTAGTTTAAACTCTGAATGTGAAACTAATGGCCAGTTTCTCCAAACACTTTAAAATATTTATAGCGTTGTTAAATCTTAAAATGGCATTTTTTAATTGTATCAACCATTTTCAGTATTAAAAGCCAATAATCTAAAGTCCCATTTTGTTCCAAATAAATTTTAATGGCGTCTTAAAAATGCAAGACAAGAACAAGGGTTGGCTCCCAGTTTTAAAAATTCACCTTCAAATGTTGGTGCAACCCATTTTAAGGGAAGATGCCAATAAATTTAATTACTCCGTCAACTAAAACGTATTTTTGTTCAACTGGTCATAAGGGTTAAGTCAAATGTCAAACACTTCAAATTCCCTTTCATTTTCTATATTTATAATACAACGTTAACCACTTTTCAAAATACCGACTTTAACACACTGATTTCAAAATTCAAACTGACTGTTGTAGAACTCGTAAATAAAATGTTATTTAGCAAACCTTTTTAGATTAAAAATGTTTCAGTACCTACACTGAAATAATAAAAAGAAAACAAAACATTTTATAAAATCTTAATCAAATCAAAGTTTATTTTATAAAATTAATCAGTTTTTTTATAGAGTGGGTTCCGATTTCGGAATAATAATAGGTTGAAAACACTTTGACACTGGCTTCACATGTGAAATAACAGGAGGTTTCGCTAACTGACTTTTGTCTTCTAATGCAGCAGATGAATCTTGGTTGTAAACTCCCATAGTTAAATTGAAAATAATATTTTCAATATGATGCTGGGCAATGGTAACGTCTTTACTGCTTCGATTACAGTTGCGAATTTTATGAGCAATATACTCGCCATAGGATGCATATTCGTCACGTTTTTCACTTTCACCTATAAGCGTTTTTATACACTGAAGGGCGTCTTCGAGAGCTGTATCTTGACCATTTAATTTTCTCTTTTTAATGATCGGACCATCGTCGTCTTCTTCCTCTTCGTCATCATTATCATCTTCTTTATCGTCGACGAAATTTACAGAATATTCGAAATCTCGGCTTTCGTCTTGATGTTTGGAAGGACCTGCCGAACTGTCTTCTGTACCAAATTGTTTAGAGCTACAGTTTGATTCCCTCTGCAAAGAAAGGAAAGATTTGTTAGTAATATGTAAAAACAAAAAACAATAAAAAAAATCTTGATTTATGAAACAAGGGAAAAAAGGAATAGCATTTGCGAAAAATTGTAGTCGAATTTGTATGATGGTTTTTTTTCTTTTATGCTTAAGCGGCATATGCACATGAAACGTTTTGAAACTCCAAAGTTTCTGTTTGCCATAGATGAAAACATAGACATGAAAACAAATGTGAAGCCTTATTTGTAAACGCGAAATAGCGAATGCATAGTTCTCATTATGCCTCTATAGTGGGAAGGGGTCAACTGGCGGATTTTTCTTTGGCATTTTTTATTTCGTAATTTTTTGTTTGTCATTTTATCGTTCTGCTTTTGATTGTATTTCAATTCATTGTTTAGTGAATTCTCATTTCGCAATGAAATTGTTCCGCAAAAATTCATTACGCAATTCTTATCTGACATTTTATTATTTTGCATTTTATTATTTAGCTTTTAAATAGTTTTGCCTTTGGATCTTTTACATGTTTAAGAATTTCGCGAGAAATAATAAAATTATGTACCATGTTCAGCACGAGTTAACTTCTACTGACCTTGAGGGTAAATTATCAGCATTAGAACTTCTTATCGTGTCTTGCACGAACTTAACTTCTTTGTCTGTATAAAAACATTGAGCACGAATCTTTATCCCTAAAGCTATGAAAAATGTGTAGAATAGTGTGGAAACGAAATTTGACAGCTCATCATACAATTCATCTAACACGATTTGACATGTGTTAAGATCTGAAAATTTTAAGGATTGGTTCTAAACCATCACACTTTGCATCCCACTTTTTGTCATTTGTTAAAAGAATTTTAATAAAAATTAAGAAATGGAAAGCCAAGAGCCAAGAAAATACTCTACACACAAATTTGAAAGTAGGGTGGAATTCTATCACATTTTTTTTGACATGTCGTTTTACACTGTGAGATAGTGTAGACATAGCTTAACAAAATATTAAGTTCGTTTATTATAAATATTCATGCCACGACAGAGAAAACTACAGCTGTCGTAGACGGCAAAAGAGAATAGTAAGGGATAAAAATAATTATGCCTGTTATGAGGTAGCCAGCTGCGTTCCACCCCTTAAACATTTCTCCTGTAGCACTCGTCTTGCTAGGACCGCTCATCAGTTTACACTTGAGCCCAATTTCGGTCGTACCGTGAATTATAGGGATTCTTTCTTTAGCCGTACAACACGAATGTGGAATGAAGTGCCTGGCACAATTTTTCCTTACCATCAAAAAAATATAATGTAGGTACCTATATCACAACACAACATCAAGTTCGTAGAAAAAACCGTCAACATTACATTTACCTTTGTTATGAATTCAAAAAAACACATTTTTTCCTAAAGCATAGTATGCAGCTGGAGTGAATCAAAATTTTCCATCGTCTCCAAAAACACAGACGAAATGTAAACGAAACGGTCCCGGAATGTAGAGTTTCGCCATTTGTAAAAAAAATATTTTTAAAAACACCCAAAAAACAAATTAAAAGAAAACATAAAAATGTCAAATGAATTGGTAGTCGAATGTTCGCAAAAAACTTATGAAAGGCTTGGAATTGGTAAGTTCTGCTTGATATACGTATACTCTAAATATATTTTATTAAATAGAAAAATATATATGTATGTATGTATGTATATCAATTGTTGTAGGCTTGTGGGTGCTACATATAAAATTCCAACCACAAGTGGATATTTTAATGCCAACTTTATTTTAAAACAACACAAAAACATTTGACGTTTCTCAAGAATATACACAAAAAGCGTTCGCTTACTTTTTGTTAAGTGAGAGAGATTTTTCTTTCATTTGAGAAATTATTATTTCTTTACACAAAAAGAACTTCTCGAACTTGAAGGAGTAGAAAACATTTTCTCAGAATATGCAGATAAAAAAAAGTAACAAATGTATTTTACAAAAGTTGCTGTAGCTATTTAATTATAAAAATGTAAAACCCAAAAGATTTCAAAATCAAGATTAATGATGATTTTTTTGTTAGAAATTAAAAACAAAACTGGCACACTTTGTTCCGGATTAAATTGCAATTTTTTTAAGAAGTGCATAAACACGTCTTGTGAAAATTCGTTCGGGCAAAATCCCCAACAGCTTTTAAAATTCTGGGGGAACAGATTTTCGCCGGGCGAAATGTTTTCTAAAAGTGAAAACCGATTCCAAAACATACAATATTTTTAAATGGCACCCTTCTTACCCGAACAATACTAGTTATATCTTTGTGCTGTTTGAAATTATCTTGTTTCTCAGAATTTGTCTCATCATTAACTTTGTTAGATGTTGATGCCACAGGATCATTTTCCAGGATTTGTTGTTTCTTGGCTTTTCTGCAAAAAAAAAAAAAAAAAATAGGTTCAAATTCTTTGGTAGAAAACAAAGATGCAAAATATTATAGAAAATGTTGTTTGTTATCTTTATTAAAATATGTTTGATAATAGTAGAGTTCGTTGAATTTTACCAATTTTACCCAGGGTCGACCCAGGTTTTCTTGACAGCCCCAAGAACTTTAGCATTGAATCTTATTCAATGTATCTTACTTCTCTTGATAAAATGTATCATGATCGTTGGTCAACTCCAACGATCATTGTTTGTGTTTTTAATTGATAGCACAAGATCCATATAAAGGATTCTATGTGTCGCCGAATAAACTGTTGATTTCACAGTTTAAACAACGGAAGCTCTACAGCGGATGCTTCATTCTAGATATTGATTTCTTCTTTTAAAATGACATACGATATTTAATGGAATTTTGAGTTTACAGTTTTATATTTGTAAATAATAAAAGCTCTCAATCAATCCTTTTGTGTGCGTTGTAAGTTCAACAGGATTAGAGGGGACCTACAATTTTTAGTCGACTCAGAAGTAAGTGAGATGTACTCTTTATAACAATGAGTCTATTTAAAGGCCCCATACACGATCGAATATGCTTGGCTTACAACGATCCCAACCGTAAGCCAAACATGTTCTCGATTCTCTATTCACGTTCCAACTACATGGCCAACATCAGTCAAAAAACAAACGTTGCGACAATAAAATCGTAATAGATATAATTTATTCACCTTCATTGCTCCTATTTTTGACATTCTCTCACACACGAAGCAAAATGCTCGCTACTTAGCTCGTGTTGGAGGGTAATGCCAAACTAAACCACAAGCCCAGCACGCCAACCATCAACTATATTGGCAGCACTCACACACGTTTCAACATGCTGGCCCAGCCAGTCGCTAACTACATTTTTGAAGATGCTCGCAAAACATATCAAATGGTGTGTGAAGCCTTTTAAACTGGGAAGTTTGAGTCCGGACTCACTAGAGTTTGTAGGCGAGAGGGGTGAGGGGAGGGGGAGTAGCGTCGTGAGGCAGCTTTAAATTATAAACATCGGAGTCATAAGTACTGTTCCATTTTTAAATTCGAATTTTTCCCCATTTTATGTATTATCTGGTTGGCTAACGATGCATCATTTTCATAACTAAGCAAAATGAAGTCTGATAGAAAATCAATTCTTGGAATATGAAACAAGAAGTAGTATTAATAATAAATTATGGTGATTATTTTGTTTTATAAAGTGCAAAACATGCACGTCTGTTTCATTTCACTTCACAAAAATTCCGCTAGTGAGGCGTTCTCAAATAACACTGTTCAACAAAATAAATTTTTTTTTGTTACAAAAATGAAACAATACTTTTTTAATGTTTTTTTTTTATATTTGTTGGTCTGTTTTTAGTATTTTTTAAATGCAATGTTTTTTAGATGTTGACTTTTTGGGAAATAATATTTATTTGTAATTTTTTATTTTCTTTAAATTACATTTTGTTATTGTATACAGAAACAAGCCACGAACAACAAATTTTTGTCTTTTTACTTCTTGAAGTCAATTTACTTTATTTAGAACTTGAATTTTATAATATTAAAAATAATAAAACCTACTTTGGGAAAAATGATTTTAAATAAAAAAAAAAATATATTAATTTGTTTAAACATTTTATTAATGTTTATAAAAGCGGTCTCAGCACGAAACCAGTAGGAAACAGAATGACACATTTTTTTTGTGTATCTATTGATTGTGATACAATGAAAAACAATTTTTTTGTCATTCAGACACAGTTCAACCTCGCAGCAAGAACAAAACCACCTTGTTCGAAGAAGCTCAGATGCTGTGCTGCATTGTGCACACCTCGAAGATCCATTTTGTGGGATGTGCGCACATTTGTCAAAACGTTTTTCGAATGGAACTCCAACATATGTAGCTAAGAAGGCTGCCACCAGAGCTGTTTGGTCCTTCAACAGAGCTCAGGGGGCCCCCAAAAGAACTAAAGGTGAACCCAATGGAACTGAAAGAGCCTCTAGTAGAGTTGTAGGGCCTTCATCATAGCTGAAGAAGTCTCCACGATCGGTCAGGGAGCCCAAAGGAACTAAAATGGACCCCTAATAGAGTTATAGAGGCCTGTAGAAAGAGCTGTAGACTGTAGAGGCCTCCCAATAACCATTTGAGACCACAAAAGTATTACATTTACTGAGTGGACTCCATGAAAACCAATTCTATAGTAAACCTTTTTTTTTACTGAAGAGGCTCTTATGCACTTTTCGCTAGCTTAGATCCTATCGGTCAAATGCCCGGGTGCCAGGTGGGGCTGTCCGCCCCTGCTAACAAGCTGTGGACAAGCAACCTCCTTATTACTTCTATTTATTTGCATGAGCATTGCTGTTCCAGTAACAGTTGGGTCATGATGGTTACGCAAAAAATGGACTGATTTTTACTACTGGTTTCATGGCTAAACCACTTTCAAAAACTTTGACAAATTGCACATATTTTATAGTTTACCACAAACACTATTTTTTATACCAACAAAATAACAAATTCCTGCAAAATATTAATAATTGTTCATTCCACAGTAAAATCATTCCCAATGACACGAAAACTCAAACTAAATGCACAAATAATCCCTTACGACGCACTGTAAATAACTAAAACCATTTGTTTACCGTTTTAAAATGAACTACAGGTAGTAAAAAACAACTTTGTTTCAGCATAAAACCACTAGGAATATAAAGAAAAAACACTTATGTGTGTGGTCTCACTGTGAAACCACAAGGAAGCAAAGACTTCAAAGAATTCAAGCAGTTAAAAGTACCTAACTGCATTCTTTTTACTTTAAGTCTTTTGACTCCTCTAAACGATTAATTTAGTAAATTAACTGAGATTTTAAAAGACTGGGACTTCACGTCATGCAATACCAAAATAAAGGTAACACTTCATTTGACAGACTCTGTATATATATCAAAAGTATTTTTTTGCTCTAAGTAAGAAAATGGAAATAAGAATTTTACAAGCCAAGCCTTCAATGGCATAATTCTTATAAATAAATTAATATATAAGTTTTTTTTTTCTCTCCCGGTATTCTCGCATTTTTTGAGCTGCTTTCTCTCTCCGTTGCGCCGTGTTGCCTCTAAAGACTTTGCTTTTTTTTTAAGCTGCTTTCTCTCTTCTATTTTCTATTTTCTATTTTCCTTATTTTAGAGAGTCCAGGGACTTGATTGTCTATAATCAACCTATTATTTCATCACTTTAGTTTAGAATTTAGTAAATCGATGTCACCAACATATGTAAAGTTTTAAAAATAAATTAATATTTAAAATTTTTGTCTCTCCCGGTATTTTTGCATGCGTTGAGCTGATTTCTCTCTCCTTCGCCGTATGGCCTCTAAAGACTTTGCTGGTTTTTTTATTTTCCTTATTTGAGAGCGTCCAGGGACTTGATTGTCTTCTGATCTACCAGCAGCTCGAATGTCTTGAGTAGAAGTTTCAACTATTGCATCTGGTTCCAGCTGTTGCTTTAGTAGTGATTTTCGTGCTCTGTATCTGTATTCTCGAACACGTTCTGCAGAAGTTTTTGGCACTTTTTTTAACCTATAATTTCATCATTTTAGTTTGGTAAATTTAGTAAGTCGATGTCACCAATTATTTGTAATGGTGAACCTCGCATATGACGCTAAGACGCCAGCAACTTTAGTATGAAATACGCACTCACCATTCAAGTCCTCTTTTTCTAGCTCTCAGCTCCGCGCGTTGCTCTGTTTGTTTCGCTTTTTTATTAGCTAAATCCTCAGCACTCAAAAATAATTTTTCTTGGGCTCTTTGCTTTCTTCGTTGATAAGTTTTCCATTCCTTCTTGGATATTTGGCCACCAAGCGACATAATTGTTTTCTTTCTAAAATCGAGCCGAATCTTGACTTCTGATCTGACGTTGGCAGATTTGCAAAGAATAGACAGTTTCCGTTTGTTTTAATAATTGTCTACGAATTGTTTGAATTGAGCTTCTTCTTCTATCATATGCATGTATTTTCTAGGGGTCTACCACGATATCTATAATCTATAATTGAAAAAATATAGAAAACTAAAATCTATAACTATAATCTATTAATTTTTAAGACAATGATTACAATTCGCGCGTGCGAAATCTCAAAAATCAGTATAATGATTCTGGACTATTAACTTTTCTTCAACAAAACCACGATTAACTGGTACCCTGGGGTTGTAACATTTGCCTGGACTTAAAAGATCGTGTGTTATAATATAACAATGTGAGTGCAAATACAAATAATTCAATTGATAGCAAATGAAATCGTTGCGAACAAAGTGTGTTGCTATATTTGATATTTTGTATGTTTTGATATTTATAACAAATATTTTTTTTTGTTGTAAATTGACTTTTGTTGTAATTTGCAAAAAAAAAATAGTTTATAAAACTAAATATGAAATGCGTTTTATTTGAGCTTAAACTCTTTATATGAAATGCGTTTTATTTGAGCTTAAACTCTTTATATATTTTTAGTTATAGATTTTTGTATGTTATAGATAAATAAAATTTATAGATTTTTGTCGTTACAGATTATGCCATGATCCCATTATTAGTGCTTCCTTTTTCACATGCTGTTTGAAAAGCTTGCGTGCGTAGAGGTATCTATGTTTACATATCTTCTTTTCTCCTCTGATTCATTATTGATATTAAATACTACTGACGTTATGAGCGTGTTTAGACTGGGAAATTTAAGTCTGGCGTGGTGAGTAATCTCGTGATTACACAGAACTTGTTTTGAGGAAGCGGGTGGAATTTTTGTGAAGTGAGACAGTTTTACGACGCGAATTTTTTGCATTTTATGAAAGAAGATAACATCCATCATTATGCTTCTGTTTGTTTCTTTTCCAAGAATTCATTTTGTATCACTCTGCATTTAGCTTAATTATGTAAATACTGCGATGTTAATACATCGGTTTTGAGCAGATAATGAACAAAGTGGGAAAAAACTTTGAATTTGGAATTGGAACAGTACTACCGCTTCCGATGTTTATGATTTGAAAATGCCTCACGAGAGTACTCAGACTCACCCTCACCCCTCTCGCCTACGAACTCTCGTGAGTCCGATCACAAATTTCCCAGTCTGAAACAGTGCAGGGGGCTATTTTGAAAGAAATCCCTTTTACCAGTCCTAAAATTCCCTTTTTTTCCATTTTATTTCCCTCAGAAAAAAAAAAGTGAAAATAAATATAAATTTATATGTACAGCTTCAGTTTTTTTTAATTTTTTATCAAGTTTATTTAAATCACATAGTTACAAATTTAAAACTTCATCTGTAACTAGGAAATCGTTGTAAAATAATAAAATAACAAAGGAAATTTTGTTTTCAAACTTGATTTAGCATAAAACGAGTTTTAATGAATTTAAAACTATGTGAACGAATTGCACTTAAGAGTAGAATTAGAAGAAAAATAATGAAAGTGAATAAATGCATTTAGAATTAAGTTGCAAATATTTTTGTAGATGAAAGTCGTTCCAAAAATGTATGTAATAAAGATTGTTCAAATATTTTATTTTTATTTATATTGTTCAAATTCGTTCATAAGAAACATTATACATTATTTAGTGTATATGATATCGTTTGTAAATAGTGGTAAATAGCCTGTAGTGGCGATCACTGACTTCATAATCTATTGACTCGATTTTATTTTAATTTGGTATAGAATTTAAATTGACCAATTTAACACAAGATGGCATTTAAGTTTTAAGGCTTAACATAAGTTTAATGGTAGCAACTATATAGCTTGATCTCACTTTAAAGCAATTTGGGCATTTCATTTCATAAGCTCTAAATAAAAAGTTAGACAACGGAAACCCAAGGAAAAAATGCAACGAGTTACCAAATTGACAAAGTTAACTCTGACTCTGAATATTCTGAATGCATGTTGTTTATTAATATATTTTATTTTGACCAATACGTACCTACGTTCACGGCGGTGCCGTTAACGTAGCCCATACGAACTAACGCCATAATGGTGTTAGTTCACTTTCAAACGCGAATTAGAACCATAATCTCATTATGGCTTAAATTCAATTTTGAAATTAAATTAAGACCATAAGGTGTAAGTTCGTTTAAGAAAGTCATCTTGATTCTCATTTGAATGTGAAAATTAACTCGCATAAACGAGGTTGGGCAAAGGTGCAAAATCATGAATGACAAAATCTCGAGTTGCAAGAATTTCGAATAGTACAAATTGAAAATCTTGAATTTCGGTTCAAAACAAATAAATTATAAATCCAAAAGAAACTTTGCATCACCCAAAATCGCACCTACCCCAAATCCTATAACAGGCCCAGGCAGGGGGGCCTTGTGAACGATTGGCATAAGTTCACAATCGAATGCGAATTACCATCATATGGTGCTAGTTCACATTTCAGTGATGGTTTTAGTTCAAATTTGAAAGTGAATTTATGCCATATTTGGATTGTGGATTTAATTCGCATTTGAAAGTGAACTAACACCATTATGGCGTTAGTTCGTTTATTTTTTTTTTAAATTTATTTTTTAAGTAAATTCTTGAACTTGAAGGGGTAGAAAGTATTCTCTCAGAGAATGCATTTATTAAAAAAAAAATAATAGAAGATATTTTAGAAAGTTGTAGTATAGCTATTTAATTATAAAAATTTAAAATTCAAACAGAAAAGATTTAAATATCAAGATTATTGATGATTTTTTTGTTAGAAATGAAAAACAAAACTGTCACAATTTGTTCCGGAGTAAATTAATGTTACTTTAAGAAGTGCATAAACACGCCTCGCTTATCCGAAATGTCACTGTTGATTCGAAGTGAATAATCGTTCGGTCAGAATTCCAATAGCTTTTAAAATTCTGGGGGAACAGATTTTCGCCAGGCGAAATGTATTCCGGGTGAACTTCACAATAAGGCTGATTAAGACCCTTATTGAGAGTGTCGTTTAACTTTCGATGCGATACAAGTCGAAAGCATCCATAAAGTTTCGTTTTGGTATTGTATAACTTGATCAACAAAGATATCTGTAAATAACTAATACGCTACTTGTCAAGTTATTGCTGCCTTGATGTCGCATCTCTTTGCCTCCTTCTCTCTTATTTAAAAATGCACCAACATAAAGTGATACTACATACAACTACAAAACAAAAAAAAAAACTTTTTGACGGTAATGAAAAAGCTTGTTTTCAAAAATTATAAAACCGTGGAAACCGTTATTTTCAAAAACAAGTTTTAACGGTACCTGTCATATAACGGTTTTTTTATTTTTACTTTCTCGTTAACGACTCAACGGATCTTAACCAAATTTTATTTTAAGAAAGACCTAGATAGCTGAATGATAATGGCGTACTTAATTTTTCATGGCTTTTCTAAAAAAAATTATATTAATTAAACATTTTTTTTTTTTTGAAAATTTAATATTTTCAAAACCAATTGATGATTTTTTTTTAATTTAGTTTTCGAATAGAAATTATTAATATTTTAAAATTGACATACTCAACATTTTTCATAAAAATATTTTTAAAAAATTATTTGAAAAAATATATTCTATTATTTATTTTTTTGGGAAAACTCTTGTTTGTTAAAAGTTATTTTTCAGTTTTTTTAATTATTGCGTTTTTAATTAAATAAAATAATTTAAAAAATTATTTCATGTATAAAAATTGAAAGACTACAACATGTAAGAGAATTACGCGAGACCCATTTATGCCTTTTTCCTGTTAATTCGTAGCTTACCAGCCACAAGTGCGACCCAGTCGTGCTTTTTATTTAATTAATATTAAACTTTTATTTTAAATATTTAACTACTTGATAAACTAACAGCTTAGTATCCGAGCAACTTAATAACAAAAATAAAAATAAGAAAATTGTTTCTTATTCTCATGAGATCATACCTGGTAAGATTTAATGTTCCAGTTTGTTTTGTTTTTAATTTTTGTCTCTCTCTGAATAGTTTTTGACGTTGAGCGTTTGTTAATGGCTCGGCTTTTTGTTGAAATTGGTTTTTGATTTTTTTTCTCTGTCGATACTCTTTTTGATACTGAGCATTAGATTTTGCTATTTTTCCTCTATAACCATGTAAACAGATAATAGTAAGCACTCGAATCACATGTACTTTAAATGTATGTAAGTGAACAGTAAATAGGCAGGGGAGAGGTTGGAACAGTGAGACATTCAATTATTTTGCTTACACGCACAGATATTTCGAAGGCCACCCACTGTTCGATGCCACCCAAGTTTTTTTTTATTTATGCAGTAAATTTTTAATGGAAAAATGGAGGAGAAATGTGTCTTGATAGACAAGGCTGTCCAACCTTTTTAACACTCGGGCCAAATTTACGGTTGAAAATCAATGGCGGGCCCTGGTAGTTTTAACATTATTTTATGCAAGGAAGTTTTTTTTTATTTGAACTGCATTCATCAAAGCAATAAAATAAATAGCATCTCTGCCAAATAAAGAAACAAAAATTTACATATGTATAAATAATAAAAACTTAAGTTCAAGTAATTGATGCATCAATGTGATTTCTGACATTGTTTTTGTTTTATTCATGCCTATTACTGAATTCGCAAAATTTCACTTCCCGGGAGTCAGTTGGATCCGAAGTGGATTCGCTATCGCTGCATCGATCCGCGAACTACTTTTGCATTTTTGAAACTGTATTATCGTGGATGTCAAAAGTTGACATTGGGCGCGTTCAAGTGCACACGAGAAAAGCAATTTAATTTAATACCTTAGCATCGTAAAATAGTTAATGTCGAAAATTAAACCTTTTTTTAATGATTTTAACGACTCTTCTTAATCCCTCTGTGTTTCTGCAATCACTGTACCGATTTACAAGGTAATATGCTTTTGGATAGATGAAATGTCAAACTTGGTGATGGGGACTATATTTCTGAACAGATTTCCACGCTTTGGCCAAAAAAACGACACCATAATTGTACTTCCGGAACTGAAAATAATAGGGCAAAAAATAATTATTTTGAGTAAAATAAATTTTTTATCGCAAAATAAGCCTTTTTTAATTATTTTAGCGACCAATCTTAATCCGTTTGTTTCAGCAATCACTGGACCGATTTTCAAGGTTCATTTGCTGTTGGATAGAGGAAATGTCAAAGTAGGTCGTGGGGACTATATTTCTGGACAGATGTCCACGTTTTGGCTAAAAAACGACACCAAAATTGCATTTCCTTAAAAAAAATGCAGATGATGTTTTCGAAAGCGGCCATTGTCAATAAATTATTAGAAATACTGCAAAAACAAACTTTATGCGTTTCGGCGATCCAAAATTGTTTATTTCTACATTTTCTTCAATTTTTTTGCATAAAAATCACCCTCATTCGCAAC
Source organism: Baccha elongata (assembly GCA_951217065.1). Taxonomy (NCBI): domain Eukaryota; kingdom Metazoa; phylum Arthropoda; class Insecta; order Diptera; family Syrphidae; genus Baccha; species Baccha elongata. Next base: position 77,390,010 of record OX578273.1, on the reverse strand, counting down.
AATTTTACTGTGGATTTGCTTTTCCAACATTTGTATGGAGTGCGGATGTGTTGCGGATGCCTTTCGTTTTCAGTAATACCAATTTTACGAACAACGTTACGGACATTTATTCCCGCGTATTACTTGCGGATTCGCTAATAGCAAATCTACCGAAAGTGAGGATGACTACCTCCGCTACTATGCCAGGTGCCAGACAAAGTTGACAGTAACAACAAATCAGATGTCTGATGTATGTATGTATGTACATATTTTGCTGGTAAAGAGATGTGCAGTACTTTTTTTTTTAATTCAGATTTGAAAAAACCTTTTTCACAAACATACAAACTACATACAAAACTACATACACATTGCAAGACCATATCAGTTATTGCAGGAAACTCTTCTTTTGGCACCAATTTCCAAAAATCTCTAAATTCTTCTGAAAAAGCTTGTGGCTTTGAATCCACAAGCTTTTTCTGAAAATTTTGTTTTAGTCGAGAATGATTTTTTAGGGCAGTGAGTGCCAAATGAATATTGACAGGATAATTGATTATTTCAGTCAAACTGATTGTGAAAGGATTAACGACAATTTGTAAATTTTGCTCCATATTTTGAAAGTCCTAGGACCTTTACCACGAAACTACAAGTATCGTACAAGAGACAAATTTTAGCAAGTGACATTGGTTTGTGTTGTTTACCACAAAGCTACAAGTAATTATGGAACTTAACAATAGTACAATCAAACACTTTTCCCAATTTCTGCACCACGAATCTAATTAAATGAATTGGTATTTAACAAATAATTGCTAAATAGTTATAAAATATTGGTTTTGATATTTAAAATTGTTAACAACCACTTACGTTCGTATTTTAAGAAAATACTTAACCAACAATTTCAAATCAAAGTTACATTTTTGTTTTTTTATTTTAACTATAAGATAGTATATTAAATGTACTTACTACGAATAGTAGGTTAGTGGTTAAAAGTATTATAATATTTTAGAGAATAATTAATTACATAGTTTTAAAAAATATTAATTATAATTGTGTTTTCAATTACTTTTAGGTTAAGATTTTTTTAGACTTAAACAATTCTAGGGAAATTGTTGGTGGTACAGAAATAATGGTGTTAAGACTGGATAGTTGACTATTGTTTGTTTTCTTTTTTTGTGCGGCGCTGCCGCTGGCGCATTGAAACTATAGCAAAAATGTTACGGTTGAGTCAAACACGGTGTGGGTGCGATTTTGAATGCCTAATTCATTTCCTATTTGGTTTTGTTTATTTAAAAATCGCGGGCCATTGAGAAATTGCTCGAGGGCCATATTTTGACATGGGTTGGGCAGCCTTGTATAAACAGTGAAAAAATAATTTTGCAAGCTCAAAGGAGTTCAGAGATATCACTGTTTTAAAAAGAAGGGTCTCGTTGTTCCGACCTCCCCCCTACATGTATTAAGTTGTAGAATCTATTAACTTACTTTTTTACACTTTCCATCATAAAATTGCAATGATACATTAAAATCGTGTGTTAATTTAATTTTCTTAGAAATGCCGCCACACTAAGGAGATGTGACTCCAACCCAAACTGGATAATCAGCTAAAATTGTAAAAAAGGCAATTTGTTTTTAGTTGAAAACAGTACAGTTAACAATTGTATAGTAAATGACGGATATAAGAAAGTCAAAAAATCCAAAAGTTTTTAAACTTAAAGCCAGACAGTAAGAATTTCTTATAGTTTTTAAATTTATTAAACCAGGAAAGTAGGTTTTTTCAAAGCTTTTTATTTTAAATGTGAGAGTCGGTATTTTTGCAGGTTTGTTTTTATAAAACAAAAACAAAAAAAAATCGTTTTTTTTAGGAAAAAAAAGCATAACAATATATCATCATTTTAAGTGCAGTTGTAAGGCATAGTAGGTACCTACGCTGATGTCAAATGAAAAATCTTATACAAACTGACACAGCGAAATTATAAACAAAATTTTAAATTCTTGCCTAGCAGCTGAAATCATAAACGAAATTTTGCGTCCTTCTTTATAATAACCGGTTCAAGTCTCCACTATTCTCTACACTCTTTTCGAAATTTTGACGTTCCTATTTATTTCTTGTTTTTATTTGGTTATTTTTATTATAAAATGGAGTTGTGTTCTTTTTATTTGATTTTTTTTGTGTTTTGAAAAATATTTTTTTACAAATGGTGAAACTCTACATAAAAATTTGTCCCGTACCGTTTTCGTTTACATTTCGTCTGTGTTTTTGGAGACGACGGAAAATTACGTTTCACTTCAGCTGCATACAAGGCTTGTGGTACGCAGCTCCACGGTGAAACGGTAGATAACCGGTTCAAATCTCCACTACTCTCTACACTCTTTTTGCACACAATTTAATTGACCGGGACAGACAGGGACATTAATTTCTCGCGAAATTTTGACGTTTCTATTTTGTTCGTGTTTTATTTAAAATGAAGTTCTGTTATAACATTTCGTTAACACAGCCTCGGGACTTACAACTCTCAACCAATCCATTTGGGTGCGTTATTAGTTCTATAAAATTGTAGGGGACCTACAATTTTACGTCGAATCCGAACGACTAAGGTGAGTTGCATCATCATCATTTCATGACAAATATACTCTTGGTGGATTTCACTTCCTCGCAAGAGGCAATCAAATTTTGACTGGTAGTTAAGCCCAGTTTTTCAGTGCGAGATTATTATTTATTTTTTTTCAGTGCGAGATAGTTATTTTGACATTAAAAACAAACGCTTCATTTGTATTTATTTAAAACCAAGTATGAAAAAACATTATTTCGTAAACATGAAGTTTCACGGTGTCTCCACGACATTCTTAGAAAATTGCTCATGGAGACCGCAAATAGTTTTTTATTAAAAATTTCTTGCTAGAGATAGTATTCTATGAGCTGTCATTTTCATATTGACTTTTCTGTTTTCTGTTCAACTGGACTGAAATAGTAAGCTATCAAATGCCCACCATACATTTTATAGCATTCTATCAAACTTTCTTTCTTTGAAAAATGACATATGGTAAACTATGAAATCTTGCTCGTGGAGCCACCGTGTTATGAAACAAATATTTTAAAAAAACCGTTATATGGCAGGTACCGTTAGAATTACTTTTCTGAAAGTTGTGTTTCCATTATCTGATAGATCTCTCCTCATTCATTAAGGGTAGGTGTGCCTCAAGATATACAGAAAACAAGGTAGTATATTGCGCATGTCGTTATCCTATCTCCCTCTTTTGTGTGACGTCACTCGAATTCTATTTCTTGAAGTGAGTGTAGACTTTAATATAAAAGTAAATAAATGTTTGTGACAAAAGATGCAGATTGCAATAAGTTTTCATCTCTCAACGAATAACTGCGACACCTTTAACTTACCCATTTATGTATTTCTGCGTAAATTATCATATTTAATAAAAAAAAGTATAACACGTTAGGTATAACACGTTAGGGCTAAGGATTTCGAAATGTAATTTAATACAGTAAATATTATGCTCTTCATTTTATGCTTACGTGATGGGGTCAAGGTGGTGCTGATAATCGTCTTCGGGAACAATGGAAAAACTGGCGAATGGAAGATTTTCTGTAGGAATGGCATCGGATTTCAGTTTTTTGCAAACTTTTTGGTGAATATTCCAAAAGTTCATGTTGCAAGTTGCGAATATATTTGTCCCGAGTGAAATGCTTTGAGCAAATGTAGGCCGTTTGCACATTAATTTTATCTTTTCTGCCACATTTATTCTGCCAAACTTTTGCCAATTCCAAATCTTTCGGAAAACGAAATAGTTTCACAGGCACATTATTTACTTTATTTTTATATTGTTTACTTTTTTTATTATTATTGGTATCACAACCGAAAACTGAACAAACCGCCATAGTTTTTATTTCACAATTTTTTTCTTTTTCAAAACACAACACACGCGATATTATTCATAAGCGAAATGAAAGAAAGGAAGCGCAGCTGTCAAACGACAATAATTCAGATGACGTACATGCGCAGAACATACACAAAACAATGTGCGGGAATATTTATTACCTTTCTATTCTGTATAACTTGGCAGTAGCACTATGATGGAAGGGGCAGAGGAAGTAGTGTGGGTTTTTTATTTCTTTTTTTTGTCTTCTGCTTGATTTGTTGTTGTTCTTTTGCATGGATCTAGTTTTCGAATTTGAAATGAATTAGTTCTTTTCTACCTAACTCAATCCAAACACGACGCGATGAGGAAGGTTAAAACAGTGAAGGGGTATTCTCACTTTTGGTTTCATCCTGTGTGTTGTGAATCTACAAAGATCGGTCATCCACTTGTGGTATTTATGTGTTGTAGCGTTGTAGGTATTTGTATTCATAATAGACAAGGAACATGATTGTAAGAAAAGGCAAAATGTACCTACATTGATATCGATTGTTGTTTTTCATTTTAGGTATTAAATGTAAGTTATTTGTGAGGTAGGTCAAAATCTGTTTGACGTGCTTTAAAATTTATTGCAACGAACGGGGGTGAATTAAGATGTAAAGAAGTTGATTTGATATGATTTTGCAATTGAATTGGAATTGTAGGTAGGTAGGTACATGCAGAATAACGCACAGATTTTATGATATTTGGAAAAACCCGCAGCAGGAAAAATAAGAAAGAGGTTTTTTGGTTTATCTACCTAAGCTCCAAAGCCTGCAAAAAGATTTTTGTGTGGTCTTAGAAAATTTTTATTTTGTGCGTAGACACCTACTAGAACATTTGTAGGTAACAGGTGCTAAAAGTGTGTTTTTCAACTTCAACGGTCAGTTCAAAACCATCTGAATTATGTTCCTGGTCTAATTCTTCGTTGATATTTACTCCTGATTCATCCACAGGTACAACTACACTTTTTTTAGAATGTCTTAATTTGGAATTAAAATAAAAACATAGTACATTGCCGAGGACAAGAGCCGCCAATCTGTCTACCTACAAATCGCTTACTTATTCTATCCAACCCATTTGTGTACACAAAAATATAGGTCAAAGCAACAACTATGAACATTTTACATCTAAGCAAAGAGTTACTTACCTTTTATCTAGTTTTTGAAAGGGATATTTCCTTTTTTTTAGTCCAAATATATGGGATGCATTTTTCACAGCACGAGGCATATTTTAATTGTTTTTTTTCACTTAAAAATGAAAAAGTATATTGTTTTCTTATGTACCACCACTGATCAAGAATTTAATGAGCCACAACACTTTATTTCTTCACAAAAAGTAACACAATTATCTGCTATAAAACTCGACTTTTTACAACCAAAAAGCAAAAATCATCTATCGATTTAATTAAATCACCAAAATTGTCTGAATCATTTAAAAATGCAACGAACAATGAATTCATAGGAACAGCTGATTTTTGTTTTGATATTCAAATCCTCAAAAAAAAAAAAGAAAAAACAAATCAACGAGAGATAAAAATGAGAACTAGGTACTCTCTTACAAAGAGAGTGCAAAAAAGGCTCTTTTATGATTTTGACGCCACCACGCCACTATAATTGTGGTGAAAATTTCGTGAACTGCAACTTTATATGTGTGCGTTTATAAGGAACAATTTGTTCAAAAAAGGTAAAAAAGATACTTTTTCAAAATAAGATAGTGGAGTGATAATTTTTTTTTAATTGATACCAAGATGAAAAATTCCAAAAAAAAAATAGAAAAATAATAACAAAACGGTAAATGCTTTCCCTTCTTCAAAAAACGAGTGAGTAAGCTGACATATTAAACTGCAATTTTGAGCACATAAATAAATTAAAAAAAATAAAAAGTTTCAACAGCGAATTTCTAAATTATACGAATGTTATGATAAAAAAAAGTTAAGCTCAATAAAAAAAAGAAGTGGCGTAAAAAAGCGTGCATGTGAAAAATATGCCATTTTGAGTTTTGGTGCTTTCTAGACCGGTATAATTAAATAAAATTCATATTCATCGCTGTCCTTGGTAGCATCTTGTTTCAATGATACAAAAAAAAATTATTTCCTTGAATTCGGTTGATTTTGGAAATTGCGCTTGTCTAAAGAAATAAATGTTTATTTGGCACTAAATTACCTACAGTTCGAGTACTGAAAAGAAGAGTAAATCGATTACGGACTTAAAGTCAGAATCAAAAACAGAATAACCTATATTTGCACAAATTTAAAAATTCAAAATCAGAATTAAAAAAGTAACTTTGCGCGTTCATTTGGTGTTCGAAATCGGACAGTTCTGCTTAACGATTCCGGACTACAAAATGAAAACGCTATAATTCCAAAATATCAAGTTCATATGATTTTTTATTGCAAATTCAGAGTTCTACGAGATAGCGTACCTACTTACTTTACTATTTCGGGCTTAAAAAAAAAAAACATTTACCAAAACATTATTTTTAGCATATTGTTAATAACTTTTTATGTTTGCAAAAAAAAAAAAACAGTAACAGTTCCATATTTTTGCTTACTAAAAAATTTTACAAGTGGTTTCAACTTATTTTTAATTTGTGAATTGTGACAGATCAATGTAATCTAAAGTTATGTCACTTTAAAAATCAACTTTTAAAGTCGCAAAAGTATTCAATTTTATTAAAAATTGACTATCAGTAAGTACCTACGAGTCAAAAAATATGCAACTTACATTCCTCTCGTAATGCGACAACCAATGTGCCTTTTTTCCTTGTCCTCATAATGGTAAGGAACTGCATCCATTGAAAGACGTGATCTTACAGTGCTTAAGTTAAGGAATTTTCTGTCAAAATGGTTAGCACACAAATAAAATCTTATGTTGTCTCTTAATTTATAAGTATAGCTATTCCCCGAATTCTCAAGCCAAATGTTTCTTCTAATATCGTCTTTTGTTGGTAACTTAAAACGAGGCACTCCCACATTTTGCAAATTCTCACACCCTTGGTAATCACAATACACCATTTTCACTCCTAAAAAATAAAATTTCATAATATAAACTAATTGCTGAAGGGAATACATTTTCATCTGTTCGTGGTATATAAAAACTATAGTAATATTACAATTCGAAAATTTTGGGGTAGGGTTTCACTATCGCGGGATTTTAATTATACGTATAAGAATGAAGATAATTGTTTTGAAATGGAGGGCTATGTAGAAGAGGTTCTTTAAATAATAATGCAATAGTAACTATATTCATGAATTTACTATTCCAACAACAAAACTGACATACTTTCGTATTTTAGTAACTGTATTTACTATTTCATCCAGCTTTAAGGGTTAACTATAATGGGCAATGTCAGAATTGAACGAAACGTTCTTCTTTTATCTGTAAAATGAGCACATTACTCATAACCGCGACGCACGACGATAAAAAATTTGCTTATTTATTGTTTTGTGAATTGAGTTTCAAAATTAATAATCAAGTTCAAGGAGAAATTATTATTTTTACTTGAACAACAACAAATTCAAAATTCCCTCGTCAAATATAACAAATAAAAATTAACAAATTATTTAAACTGTCCCCTTATTTAAACGGGAGCGTAGTTTACGTATGTAAGCAAAAATTATCGAAACTTGACCAAACAGAACAATTCGCTATCTTGGGCAAAATATACAAATTCCTTGTTCTCGCTCAGTTAGGGACGGAGCCGTCCGCATTGTAACGTTTACATTTTCTGTATGTAAAATAAGACCACACGTTTTCATAAACATGGGTTTAAATTAATGTATGAACAGGTAAGGAATTCGAGAGTTTGGGCTTCCTTAGTAGTAACTTAACAGGAATTTATAAAACATCTATGAATATGCCCCATAAAGTTTAAGACACGGATACGTTTATAGGCTGATTAATAAAATTTATTTTTGTATGAATGCAGGATATATTGAGTTTTGTGCCTAACATTTACGTTTAAAACCCAGCCTTAACAGTTATCATTCACCTGATAAAGAAAAAATGTTATGGAGTATTGGGGTGGAACCGCGTAAGGCGATAGTTGATTGTTGACATTCAAAATCTTCTTTGGCTGCTGGTATGCTGGTGATAATTGCATTTTCTGCACTTTCGGTTCTGATTGAATTGATATAATTCATACGTTCAAGTAAAAATATATCAATTTTGTTTAATTTTTTTACAGTGAATTGTTTACCACAGTGAATTGTGCACAGGGAATTAGTCGACTTTGAAAATAAACCTATGTAGGTATTATATTGCCATCGATGATTGAAGTTGATTTGGAGGCAGTATAAAACAACTATCACTCTTCTTTCTAAATGTTTCACGCCAGCAAAGCCCATTGATATCGTCCTAATTATCAATCCAATGATTTCGAACTGCTGCCTTAAAGAGCGTTTGATAGAGACTAAAATTATAAAGTTAAAAGTGTCTTGGTCTGAATACTGCTGTATTTTTTATTAGACCAGGTACTACAAACTTAGTCGGCAGACCGCACAATCGCCATGTTCGTATTCAGATTCAAAAATATTGTATCACTTTTTTCATAAAATAAAGAAAATGAAACTAACTCTAAGAAGTGCTACGAACACCAAGTTGTTTGAAGTAGGTAGGTTAGGTACATAAAAATAAACTTTTACTGATTTACTGATTTTATTGTATTTTACTACAAGAACTTGGAAGTACTCTAAGACGATTTTAAGGAGACCCCAGCTTGCCATGCGGAGTGTTTTTTTTTTAATAAACCTTTGGACGACCCCAGAAACGTAAATTTTTAGGTAGGTAGAAATATAATATTTTTGACAAATAATATCTTAATTTGACTTTGTTGTTCATTTGAAAATATACCTATTTATCTTTTAATTCTTTCTTAATAAAACCATAAACTTCTATCTTTTTCAAAATACCTACCTTCACCAGAAGTTTTCATAAACAAAAATTCAATATCATTGGTTTCAAAAGTGAAGCCGGTAATGAATCGAAACGTTTGAGCATAAGCAAAACTAGCAGTGTATTAATGAAATTACTGAATGTTAAGTTAGTTTGGCAGTTAAAGGTTTCACTTTGATTAAACTTAAGATCGAAATTTCATTGAAAGCACCCAATGTCCATTTAATGCCAACTTATTATTAAGGAACTGACCAAACTCAGTGTCTAAATTTTAGTCCACGGATTAAACGCAGTAATTTCCTAGAATAGGTGAAGTACGTATTTGGATTCTCATTTTGGACATGATGGACCAAATGACTCAAAAACTAAGAAAAAAAAAACAAAACAATGTGAATAGGTTTCACATACCATAAATTCTTTGGAACCGTCAGTTGGAACTGAAAAATAATAAAAGGAAGAAAATTATTTTAACTAGACCGATTAAGACTTACTTCATAAATACCGAATCCAACGGATTTAATTTCGACTTTATTCTTCTCCTTTCATTCATTAAATTATCTGTGTCATTCTCACTCTTCCCTTCATTATTAACTTTATTAATGTTGTTTAACAAAATAAACAGTGCAACACTATTCATTTGTGCACGTTTTTAGTTTTTTACAATTTATTTCAGGTAGGTAGGGAAAAGAAATTAAATATAAATTTGAATTAAAATGTATTTTCATACAATTTGTGGTTTCAGGAAGGTAATATTTTTAAAACAAGACACATTAAACAAGTTTAAACAAGGGATTATGTTATGCACCTTCCCTCCCGTACAAAATAACAAAAGATTTACCTACTAAAAGGTAAGAAAATATGTTCAATAAACCCCGAACAGAGGACACAGAGGAATTTAATTTACTCCTTGACTGACTACGAGTTATGGACGCTAGGTTATTTTCTTGGCTTGGAAGTTTTTTTTTTTTGTCTATGACTTTGACTTTCTGACTGTTTTGTTTTTGTTGCTAGTGTTGTTTTTATTTATCTTATTGCTTCTTCAATTCTGTGATTATCTGGTACTTAAAAATAAACACCTTTTTTTATAATTGTGATATTCGTTCACTTTAAAAAATTTCAGTTAACTTGCTCTTTTTATTTTAGAACTTTTGCACGCACTTTTTTAATTTTGGGGTAGGGGTGATGCTTTTTTAACAATATCTACTTAGGATATTTATGCTTAAATATTGGTTTTTGGTGTTTTGAGTGTTAATATAAAACAAAATAAAGTCGTACGGTTATACATTTTTAAACCCGTTATGCGTGTGATTGAAAAATAAATCGGTAACAAAAATCGAAAATTTCCACTAACTACAAAAACATCATATCCAGTGTAAAAGACTGAGGAGAAGGGTAGTTTTATTTGGCGGTCTCTTGAAGTCAAAAATTGTCAAAGTACAAAATGCGTCCCGGTGCCGAGTAGTCGAAATTGGTAAGACAATTTGAGAGACAAAAGCGCTGCAGTGCAGTAGTCAAGGTTTTACGAAACAGAAGACAATTTAGTGCTAATTTTGACTACCAGTTGCGCATTTCAACTTTACTATTCCTCAAACAATGACCGTGTTTAGACTTGGAAATTTGAGACCCGACTGACAAGAGTATGTTTGCGAGAGGGATGAGGGCGGAGGTGAGTATTCTCGTGAGCCAGCTTCAAATTATAAACATCGAAGTACTGTTCCAATTCCAAATTCAAGATTTTTCCCATTTTGTTCACTATCGCGGTGAAAAATAATTAAGCTAAATGCAGAGTGATAGAATATGAATTCTTGGAAAAGGAAACAAGCAGAAGCAATAATAAAATTTATGGATGTTATTTTCTTTTATAAAATTTAAAAAATTCGCGTCGTACAACTGTCTCACTACACAAAAATTCCACCCGCTTCAAGTGAGGCGTCCTCAATTGAGGACACAGGTCCACGAGTACTCACCACGCTAGACTCAAATTTCCCAGTCTAAACACGGTCTATGTGGAGCTGCAGCCTGCAGCTGCAGTAAGATAAGTTTGTGAATTGTGAGAGTTCCGCATTGTTGTGAAACACAAAATAATTTAACTTGTTTGATTTACGTTAACAGCACGTCTGTGCAAATTTCAGCTAGTTTTATTTTTAACGGGTATTATTTACATGGTTAAGAACTTTTTGTATCTCCTTGTCCAGCAGAATTAATAATGTCAGAGAATTATTAATCAAAATAGGTAGGTGCGAAAAAGATTTTTAAGTTCTGAAACTTATTTCACACTGGCAATCTGGCATCGGCATGTTTGCAATGGAATACTTTTACCTTATTAAAAAAAGAAACAAAAACGGGAGTCTTAAAAATTCCTACGTCGTCATAGGTTTCAACGCTCATCGGAAAGATTGTCTTGTGGTAAAATTAATTAAATGTTTTGTTTGCAGCGATTTGCATAGTGCTACGAACACGTTGTAGTGTTCTCTTTTTTAGAGCATCTAAAAGATTTTTATAACACAATAACTGGTCCGGATCTCTTTCTATTTCTGAAAAAGTTAACAAAAAGTATCGCAAACTGTACTGTCTTTCATATTCCTCTGGAATGTATCCCAGTGGAAGAATGTATTTTGTCCAGACAAGGGACTACATCGCAATAACTTCCTTTTTTTCAAATTCCCAGAGACTCCTTCCTAAGGATATCCCCTATGTGGTTCGCTGCGTTGTCCTGTCAGACCTACTGAGTGCTAATTCCTTGAATTTGTTTGTTATAGTTTCTTAATCATCGATTGTAATAAAAAGATGTTATTTATTCATTGCAACGTTTCGGGTGTGTTTGTACCCTTCATCAGGCAACAATTATCAAAAGACAAAGAATACTAAATTGAAATTAAATGTAGTTAGATATCAATTTAACAGTAAGTTAAAATTTCCCATTACACTGCACTACACAATCACCTCTTAATAACAAAAATTCTTAATAATCCGAAATGCGGTTAGAATATAAGAATGGCAAGCCAAGTACGTTTGCAAAAGTGAGAAAGGAATCATTTTAGTAAAAGTTGTTACAATATTCCAAAAGGATTTAATAGCGCTCGGTATAGAGATCTATTCTCAAAAATGTGTGTTTTTGGCATCGTATAAAGAGAAATTATACTTTAATAAGAAATTATAAATTATTTGTTTAACGGGTTTTAGTCTGATCTTCATGAATTAAATGCATGTAAGCCCAAAGCTACGTTATGTCTTTTACTTCTTATTAAGTGAACGATGCTTTGTTTTAAACTATAGTTCATAAAATTGTTTAGCAGTTATTTCAGTTTTTCTTTACAAAACGTACATCCATATCTTTTGGGTGTGAAAATTATAGGTCTGCGTTTGTGAAGCTTATTAACTAAAAATTAGAAAATCGACAAAATAAAATAGAAGCGTGAAATTCAATCATTCAATTTCCAAAGCTTGAAAAACACTCGCATCAAAGTTCCCAAACCTTGAGTACAACTCTTATATTTATCTAGGTACATAGCAATTTTTGAATTGAGGTTTAAAATATAATGAAACTTTTGTTCCACTACATACAACACCGTCGCAACATTATCTGTCTCACGCTACAAATGTTATGAAATCAAATCATTAATTATATTTAAAGTAATCGCTTAGCTATGAATGTTCATCGGTTTATCTTTGGGTTTAACTTCTGAAAACAGAAGTGTCAATATGCTTTCTTTAACCCTTAAAATAGTTATTCACTGATTTTTTAATGAATACAGCTATGTTTACAGTATTTATGTTTTTGATTTCAAAAACTGAACACAATTAAATTATTTCAGCTTGAAACTATATATATATCTTAAAACCAATGTTATTTTAAATCTTACAGCTGGAATGGGTCATCTGTAAACAAAAAAATTATTTTTAAACAATTATTTGTACCACTAATAAAAGTATCTTCATTATGACACTACCAGCAAGAAATAATCAAAGAATGGAAACTGAAGATTCAACTTCAAATGACAATAATTCAAATAATCAAGAAAATCTAAATAATAAAATTAGGAAGAAAAGAAAAATAGACAAAAGTATTAATTTGACTCCAGAAGAAACGAAGAAAAAGAAAAACCTATATTCTCGATTACGATTGCTAAAGGAAACTCCAGAGCAAAGAGAAAAACGCCTTCAAAGACTAAGAGAATACAAGAAATCCAGAACGCCAGAGCAAAAAATAGCATCGAAGTTAAAAAATGCTTTAAATACAAGACGGTATCGCGAAGAAAAACTTAATCAAGCCAAAACACAAGAGGAAAGAGAATCGTTGATTATGCAGAGAATAGAATATTCAAGAAATTATCGTGAAAAAATAAGAAGTTTAGCTAAGACACCAGAACAAAAAGAAGCTCTAAGATTAAAAATTGTAGAGCAAAAGAGAAAATCTATAGAAAAACTTAAAAACCGAGTCAATAAATTCAATGCGACAGAACAAAGAGAGAGTCACAATGGGAAACAACAAACTTTTGAGAAGCAAGAAATGTTACTAATATGTGAAGAAAGTAAATACTTAACTTCGATAAGAAGAAACAAATCAAGAGGCCGACATAAAAAACTTTGCGAAATGAACCAGGAAATAAAACTATCTGTTCAAGAAAGAGCCTTAAACGAACAAGTAAGAACTTTACAAACACTATTTTTTGAAAATATTTTTATAACTATGTTAAACTTTTAGAACAACTTTTGTTTATTGGATTTTGATGAAATTAAAATTGAAAATGAAGTCCTTCAAGAAACAACAATTAAGACCCTTCCAATTCTTAATCAAGAAAGTTTATACGATGACTCATGGTCTTGGTCCAAGCCATCAGAAGACAGTTACATGACGGAGGACATAATGAAAAATCATCAACATTTTATGTCTTTTCGTAATGCATCAATTAGTATGCCGGGAAGTTTTTTAAACATCAAAAGTAAATTTACGAAAATTGACCGAAGAAAAACTAAAATCAAAGATTCTTTGTGTTGCATGAGACTACTAATAGATGGATCAATAAAACGCGATGGCATTACAAATTTTGGTCGACATATCGCTCAGAAGTTACGTCATAGCAAGAATAATGTAGCAGAAATGAATATTGCTAAATTACTTATCGGTAAGGTGTTGGAAAATTTAAGAAATGGTGTATATAATTCTGAGACCCAAATGTTAAATAAAACATAAAAAAATTTGTATCTTACAAAGAAAAAAAAAAAAAATACTTTTTAATCCATTTGTAATATTGGCATCGATTGTGCCTTGGTAAGTATCTCCTTTCCTCTGGTCGTTGATGACCTTGCTCGTTGAATTTTTATTTTTTCATTGCATATCCATTTATACGCCGTCAATGATCTTTTCTGACAGATGTTATTTTCTTTGTCAACACAAACAGGAGCAAAAATAGTTGGTATGCATTTTTTTCGAAAACATGAAGGAAACTTTCATCCAATAAAGAACTGTACATAATAGTAGGACCAGGGATGATGAGATAAAATTGGTCTCTTGCAGCTAGATAAACTCATTGACTACCTCGAAGTTATACCGCTCAATTGTAATATTCTGAGTTAAGTCTCAAGATTTAATTCTTATTTAGTTTTTATATTTGGTAGGCACGAGAATAGGTTGTAAAGTATAAATAACGCCGAATATCACATTATAAGGATTACACTATTCAAACGGAATTTTTCTGTCAACAGCATTGCTTCAAATATACCGCACACGTAACATGGGAATGGGGAAATTTTAGTAGGAAGGTATCTTTAATTTTCAATAGTTTCTCAGATTTTAACTTTAGAAAAAAACAATAAAAAAAATTAACTATTAAAGATAAGACAAGTTTATATGAAATTTTGCCAACTTTAATTTCAACTCAAGATTTTTTTTGTACGTTAAGCGTTTTCGAGTTATAAACGAAAAACTAAAAGGACTTTAAAGCTATCCGTACCTTTACGCAGACTCTAGGACGGGGGAATTAGTGTTTACCACCTAACTAGTCCAAATAAACCTCTTGTTACTTTTCTGCCCTTTCGTTTGCATTGCCTTTGTTTATACACACATAGTTGTTCGTTTTTTTTTTTGTGGATATTCATGTAAATTCACCTTTTTAGTTTTCACTTTTATTTCTTTTCAGTTTTGTGTTATTGTTTATTGTTGCGCTTGCACCCTGAAATGGCACTTCGATTCGAATCGAACCATAAATTGTTGGTAAGCAATCAAATAGAGGGCCATACGTGTGGCGCTTCAGTAGTCAAGTTTTTATTAAAGAGCAAAGATAACTTAGTGCTAGTTTTGACAACCCGTAGCGCATTTACCATATACGTGTGGCGCTGTTGTGGTCAAGTTTGTACTAAAGAGCAAAGATAACTTGAATACCAATTTCGCATTTCAACTTTACCAATCTTCAATTGAGAATGCAAAGCTGTAATACGCAATTGATTATCAAAACCAGAATATAGTTATCTTTGCTCTTTAGTAATGCGCAATGGTTAGTCAAAATTAGAACTAAGTTATCTTTGACTGCTGTGGCGCTACACGTATATGGAAAAGTTTGCTCCTTAGTACACACTTGACTACAACAGCGCCATGCGTACAGCCACCAATCCCCTATAAACAAAACGGTTTTGGTGGTAGGAATAATTTGTGGTCATCGCTCTCTAATTCTATATCTCTACTCTATAGTCTATACTCATATAAATCTTCCTTGCCAAAAAGCATGCTTCAACCAAATTTTAATATAAAATAAATATTTTCAAACAAAAACCAAGGAGAAGGATTGTACTTTAAAAAAAAAAACTTGTCTACGTTTCTTGACAGTATAAAATATTATCAAAAATGGAGGAAGAAGCACGTCGGATGAACCTGCAGGGGATTTTAAGGTATGCTATCGCTAATTCCAAAGCAGAAGATGGCTCGGAATACTATGTTGGTAACGGCCCAATGGAAGTTGAGAGAAAACAATTCCTCGAAAGCGCAATACAAAGCATGACTGTGGATGTCATTGGGGAATTGGAGAAGGCTATTCATATTCTCGAAATGAAGAACTCTACTGTAGAAGACAAAATTGAAGCTCTGAATATTGTCAGAGATCTGGCAGGTAACTTAGATTTTGCCAATAATTTCATTCAAATTGGAGGTTCTAAAGTTGTTTTTGAATGTTTGAGGAGTACCAACTCCAAGCTACGAGTATGTGCTGCATATGTGATCGCTGAGTTATCGCAGAATAATCCCTTCTGTCAGAAGCATTTTCTTAATGCTGGCGCTTTAGAAGAACTTATGAAGTGCACTAAAGAAGACGGAGATGTAGCCAGCAGTTCTATGCATGCAATATCGGCCATGGTGCGAAATTTCGAAGAAGGCAGTGCCAAATTTATTGAATTAGGTGGACTAGAATGTGTTTTGGAGCGTTTGTACAGTGCACACAGTAATGTGTTCGTAAAGTCTTGTTTCCTTTTGAAAAACTTAGCAGCTGAACATGATGCTATCCGAGATGAGTTTGCTAAGCAAGGTGCTGTGCTTAAACTTGCATCATTTGTCGAACCGGTTATTGGTTTTGATGTCAAGATTGAAATTGTTCTCGATTCACTATGTCTGCTAACACAATCAGAAATTGGTAAAATTCATTTGAAAAAAGCCAACATTTCGGATATTTTGCAAGCTATTGTTGAGAAGAATGATGGAAAGGCAGAATGCGAGGAAATATTAAGAGATAGTCATGCTTTATTGGAATGTATTCAAAAGCAGAGTTAAAAAAAAAACAAGTTTTTGTAAAACAAAGCAAAAGTAAAGAACTTGTTTCACTAAGATACTCTATTAACATAAAATAAGGTCTTTATAAATAATTGTAAAAAAACGTTTAAATCTAATACAGAAACAAAATAATGTAATTAAAAAAATGTAATTTAAAAATGTATCTTTAATAAAAACTTAAAAATGTAAACCAATTGTTTCAAATGGTATCATCTATTGCTTATGTCGTTGCATTTGTTTGTTCTAGAAATAAATGCATTAAATCCAAACGATTCCTCAAAACCATTTCTTCATCGGTTCAACTTAAAGCTTAAGCTTCGTAGAAATCGTTGTCTATTATGTTAGTCGAATCGACAAAGATTTATTTTATATTTAGACATTTGACAAAAAGGAGATTTTTTAGCGCGGGGAGACTGAAGTTAAATTCTTGATTGAAACACATTTTCTCTTTTTGATTAATATTTTTGGAAGATCTTTTTTGGCATTTTTCACTTGGCGATGATTATTTCTCATTTCGCAAGCAAGCACACTCAATTGTTCACCATTTGTTTGAGTTAAAATGTTTACCAATATTTTAAAATTAAAATTAAAATTTATTTTTATTAAAATTAATTTTTGTTTGAAAATTACATGCATCTTGGAAGAATTCGTTTTTCCGTCGGATAGCAGAATACAATATTCTTATGAGTTTTTAACAGAATGATCTGTTTGTCTATCAAGATGGTAACGTATTTGACTACGCCCTACATCAACTTGGCCTCGATTAGGTATGAATTTTTAGGTTCTAAATCAAAGTCCGATGATTCTTTCTCATTTCTGTAATAGCTACAGTGAACTTTTAAATGATAACCTAATTATAGTGAACTCTCTCTGACACTGACGGTGACAAGAAATTTGTCAACTTACGATTATTTTTTCATTATATTTATAACAAATGACTCATTTTTGTTTTATTTTAATCTTGAATAAGTTCAACCTTTATTTTTTAATGTTAACGAATTCGTAACTTTTCCCATTATTCAATTAAATTACGAAAAAACACTAATTAGAATTATCTGTCTGTGGCATTCAAAATACAATTTACATAAATACTCATCCCTTTTCCTATAACGCAACGGGATTTATAAACGGATAGTCAACTTAACGGCCACCAGGTGTAGTCTACTGTTTTTTGTATTGTTTTCTTTTGTAATATCGCATAGGGGCACACAATTTACATTTGTTTGCTTTTTTGCAAGGCGCAAAGAAATTGCAGAGTAACATTGTGTCTAGTGTACATGCATAAAAGTATGTACACTAGACACAATGTTAAAAGCGTTATCCAGATGTTTTTTTTCCCGCCTAAGAGAGTAATGTTATAGGTGGTTATGAAAGTTGGTGTCCGCGTCCGGTTATGAGAGAGATGATTACAAGAAAAATTAGGTATTTATGTTCGTTCTTCTAAATCTGTCCGGTTATGAGAGGTGTCCGGGTATGTGAAGTGTCCGTAAGTAGAGAGTACACTGTAATTAAAATTTTCAAAATTTTGACAGTTTTGCAGTCCGGTCATCGGTTTTGGTTTTTTCATTTCTTCTAGTTTACACATTTTAGTGCGCTTATTAATGCTTGGCACTCAAAATGCAATGCACCTCAGTACATTTAAGGGTGGGTCTTCATGACAATAGAATTTAAAATTCATGTAAACGTATTTCAATGTGGTAGTGCGATATTCTTTTCTCTTCATTATTGTTTTTGATACGCTCAACTACTCTTGTTCTCTTTTCAAAATAATTTTGTGATCTTCCGCAGTGAACTCACAATTCACAAAGCCGTCGGTGGCGGCGGCGCCCGCCACCGCACCGTAGCCACAGGAGTAGAGCAGGTAGTGGAGTGGAAAGCAGAGGGAAAAGAGTAGGATACTATTGTTCTTTCGTCTTTCTGTGGGTTTGTTGTTTTGTTATCCTTTCTATTTGAATGGGAATGATGAGTTCTATGCTTTCTGTTTATGGAAGGGTGAAGGGATATTTTTCAATTTTGTTTTCAAAACACATGAGTAGGTATAGCTAAAATGTGAGTCATTTTTTTTCTCCTTTAGTTTAGTTGTTTTTTCTTCACTTTCACTTGCTGTTGCTGGAACTGGAAAAACAGTAACAAAAAAATGTGAACTCGTTTGTGACTCGATCGAGATCTTGATGAAGGTCAGGACACATCAAATGAACATGCATAAATATACGTTACACATGTAGGTAGGTAGGTACATTGAAATAGTTTTTCCGGGAATATTTTGCATACTCAAGATAAGACTTCCTGCGTTATGAACCATTCTCGATATATATAAGTGCACACAATCCAATATTCCATCGGTTTTAAGTATTTCTATCATGTTTTTTTCTTCGACATCCACACCGGCGCAAAAATACTTAGCACATTTGGAGTGGCATCCAAAAACGGGGTATGGAACATTAGCAATATCAGCTTGCAGCAATTTAAGCTTCTCTTCCTCCTGACACTCGCTCTTTTTTCGGTATTGAGTTGCACATTTTATTCCTTTGATGATACCCTCTATTAAAGAGGATATAATTTTTCTGCCCATGAGATTGTGCTTTGTATTTTTCGTCAAATTCAGAAGCTTTTTACGAAGGTTCCGGTATAGGTGGTTAACACACTCAATTTTTTGGATGGTATGGTTGGGAAAAGGTTTAGCTTCCAAAAGCTTTTTGTACACGTTACTGTCACCGTCAGCAATAATCTTGTCAAAAACTACTCCATAATTTTTAAAACAAAATTTAAAACCATCTACTAAAATGTCCGACTCCATTTTAGTTGATGGACCGGTGTGGTTTTTGTTGCATGAATGCTCAAACATACCATTTGTTGCTCTTTTCTCATTAAGTTTGCACACATGACAGTACTTGTTCTTTACACCATAATATAGAACTTTTTTTGTGTTGTGACCAATGATTGTTGCTATCCCAGATAATGCCTTATAATTGGAACCATAGGATCTATGCGACCAGGCTCCATCCGTTACTACGGTGATGAGGGGGGTATTGTTTTTATCAACGTTTCCATTTTCTTGGGCAATTCTCTTTTCCTCTTCGATGGCTTCTTTCATTTGGCTCTCGGCGGATTCAGCCCATACTGTTTTTGTCTTGTTTTCGATTTTTCTGTACAGATTCGAACCCATAAATGGAATGTTTATAGCTTCTAAGACCCGTTTGCATTGAGAATACCCGTTTCCAGCTAACATCGTTCCCACGACAATTTCTTCATTAATTTTGGAATTTCTTTCCCCAATATCGTCTTCTCTTTGATCGCAGGTGATCAAATTGAATAGCATATTACACATGCTGCACTTCAATATCAGTTTTGAGTTCAGCCCTAAAATATTAAAATACAGTTTGAAAGGTATTTTTGGATAATAATTTCTATTAGTCCTGATACCTTGTTGAATTTCCTGAATGAGCTTTAAATTATTTAAAGTACAACCAAACTGCTTTCCATGCATTGAAATGGTTTTTAAACAATTTAAAAAGAAGCTCAAGTCGACTATTCGCCTTCCCTCAGGAACAAAATATTTATCTTCTACGTCTTGGACCTGTTCGACCTCTCGTTGTTCTTCAATTTCAACGTTGGTGAACGTTGTTGAAGTGGAAGGAAGACTTTCCAAGAAAGGAATTTTTTACTCTTCCTGTATGATAATCAATATAAAACCGTCGAAATTAGATAAAAATAAAAATAGGAACATAGATATACAATTGCAATATACACATTCCCTCTTCCCACTATCTCACAATTTACTAATCGTGTCCAACCACACCACCAAAAACGATCATCATCATAAACGTATGTATGCTTGTGTAGCCACCAAGAAAAACAAAACAAAAATCGATTTTCTTTTCCTTACTGGCGCTATCCAATTGACAACGAAAAGTTTTATAGATAGGTTCCGATAACCTACCAAAAATTAAAAAAAAAGACAAAGGCTCTCACACAATATTTACATATTATATAATATCAATCACTCACGAGAAGACACAAATAAATCTATACTAGGCAAATGGATTGGATATGGATATGAAAATGCACCGGTCAAGTGTGCGTGTATATACATAATATGCCTAAGTACGTACCTTTTTCCTTTTGGTTTTTTTTTAATTTTTTTCAACCCAAATATATGGGATGCATTTTTTATAGGTTTTGGCATTTTTAACCTCTAACTGCACTGCACTGCACAGAACACTAAATTTTCACAACACTAAATGATTGTGCACAACGCAAAACAATCGCTTTACGCAAATCACTTTTCAAAACTTTGTCACAATTCACAAAATTAAGGATATCTCAAATTGCAAAAAGCGTCAGAATCATTGAAAAATAAAACCAACACTGAGGATACACATCAGTCATCAGCTGTTTTCTGGTTTGTTTCACCATACCATTTGTGTTTTGTGTATCACCACAAAAAAAAGTCGATTCTAAAGAGAGTGCGAACAGCGAAAATATAATATTCTCTTTCGACGGAAGTTTCGTGAACTAAATATCGTTGTGTGCGTATCGTCTTCTCTTTGATCGCAGGTGAACAAATTGAATAGCATATTACACATGCTGCACTTCAATATCAGTTTTGAGTTCAGCCCTAAAATATTAAAATACAGTTTGAAAGGTATTTTTGGATAATAATTTCTATTAGTCCTGATACCTTGTTGAATTTCCTGAATGAGCTTTAAATTATTTAAAGTACAACCAAACTGCTTTCCATGCATTGAAATGGTTTTTAAACAATTTAAAAAGAAGCTCAAGTCGACTATTCGCCTTCCCTCAGGAACAAAATATTTATCTTCCTGAGAATTGGCGCTTTCTATAGGAATTTCTACGTCTTGGACCTGTTCGACCTCTCGTTGTTCTTCAATTTCAACGTTGGTGAACGTTGTTGAAGTGGAAGGAAGACTTTCCAAGAAAGGAATTTTTTACTCTTCCTGTATGATAATCAATATAAAACCGTCGAAATTAGATAAAAATAAAAATAGGAACATAGATATACAATTGCAATATACACATTCCCTCTTCCCACTATCTCACAATTTACTAATCGTGTCCAACCACACCACCAAAAACGATCATCATCATAAACATATGTATGCTTGTGTAGCCACCAAGAAAAACAAAACAAAAATCGATTTTCTTTTCCTTACTGGCGCTATCCAATTGACAACGAAAAGTTTTATAGATAGGTTCCGATAACCTACCAAAAATTAAAAAAAAAGACAAAGGCTCTCACACAATATTTACATATTATATAATATCAATCACTCACGAGAAGACACAAATAAATCTATACTAGGCAAATGGATTGGATATGGATATGGTCAAGTGTGCATGTATATACATAATATGCCTAAGTACGTACCTTTTTCCTTTTGGTTTTTTTTTAATTTTTTTCAACCCAAATATTTGGGATGCATTTTTTATAGGTTTTGGCATTTTTAACCTCTAACTGCACTGCACTGCACAGAACACTAAATTTTCACAACACTAAATGTTTGTGCACAACGCAAAACAATCGCTTTACGCAAATCACTTTTCAAAACTTTGTCACAATTCACAAAATTAAGGATATCTCAAATTGCAAAAAGCGTCAGAATCATTGAAAAATAAAACCAACACTGAGGATACACATCAGTCATCAGCTGTTTTCTGGTTTGTTTCACCATACCATTTGTGTTTTGTGTATCACCACAAAAAAAAAGTTGATTCTAAAGAAAGTGCGAACAGCGAAAATATAATATTCTCTTTCGACGGAAGTTTCGTGAACTAAATTCGTTGTGTGCGTATTTGGATTAACAAAATCGTTAAAAAGATGCTTTTTCAAAATTAAGTATAAAATTGTTTATGCGTGTGATATTGTTTTCTTCACTTGGAACTTTAGCAAAAAATATTGAAATAAAATACAAAAATAATAATAAAGTTGTACATGGCATTTCAACCTGGGAAAACTACCATGTGTATAGATACTTTGAATTGTAAATTTTTACGTCTAAACAATATAAAATTGCAAAAAAATTTACAGCAGGATTTACAAAAATAATAAGAGATTCGAATAAATTAAAAACAAAAAATATTAAGAATAAAACATGCCAGCCCCAACGGGGAAAAGAAAAAAGTAGTATTGTTTGTGTATATATACGGCTGTGGACAACTAATTAGAAACATAGTTTTGCTGCTCATTCTCACATTCACAACAGCAACATGCCTCATAATAACTTTATCCTTGGTGGTGTTATAAAAGTGTTATCACCTGATGTTTTGTGACAGCATCATTTTTGCTCTGATAACTGTAAATTATGCAACGAAATGAAGTTAAATTAAAAAAAAATTAGTCGTTGCTGGTCAACTAATTAGAAACGTTCTATTTAGATTCGATTAAGTAAAAATAAAAATTAATTTATAACTTCGTATCAGTAAGTTAATAATCGACAAGTTGTTGATAACATTTTAAGAATATTTAATTTTAATTTTGAAGCTGATTATAATGGGAAAGTCAAAGAGTTGCTATTCTGCTACCAGAAAAGCTATTGTTGAGATGTGGAAGTTAAAACTATCTTATAGAGCCATCGCGACTCAATTGAACTGCTCTGTCAAGAAAGTTTTCGGTGCAGTTAAGCATTTTCAAACATTTAAAACGACGGAAAATGTGCCGCGAAAAAAGAGAGCCCGTAAAACATCTCATCGAGTAGATCGAAAAATTAGAAGGCTGGCAATACGAGACCCAAGAACAAATTCTACTGAAATTCAAAGACACATTTCAAACGAAAGCGAAGCTCCGATATCCACGCGAACAATTAGAAGAAGATTGGTTGAAGCAGGGTTGCACGGGCGAGTTTCACGAAAGAAGCCATTAGCAACCCTACGGCAACGTAGGCTAAGGATAGAGTTTGCCAGGTCACACGTCCTCTGGACAACAAACCAATGGAAGCACATTGTGTGGAGTGACGAAACTAAAATAAATCGGATGGGTCAAGATGGTGCACGATATGTTCGACGCCCAAAGGGAACAGCATTAAAATACGTTTTGCCAGTGGTCAAGCACGGAGGTGGCTCAATCAACGTCTGGGGTTGTTTCTCTTGGAATGGTGTAGGTCCCATACATCGAATCCATGGAACGTTGACAGCTGTAAAATACATCGACATTTTAAAGGAACGACTGGTGGATTGGGCCGATGAAAATATGCCAGTCGTATGGAAGTTTTAGCAAGACAACGACCCGAAACACACCGCTGCAATAACAAAACAATTTTTTAGGGACAGTTCAATCACTGTACTTGAATGGGCATCGTCAAGCGCAGACCTCAATCCAATTGAGCATCTTTGGGCGGAGTTAAAAAATGCTGTTGCTCTGAAAAAGAACACAAGTATGGATGTTCTTTATTCGAATATTGAAGACGCTTGGAAGGCGATACCTGTGGAGCACTGCAGGAGACTTATTGAATCAATGCAGCGAAGATGTGGAGAGGTTTTGAAGCAAAAAGGATTCGCAACAAAATATTAAACGTGAATTTTTGGGTAATGATAACTTAACATACCAAAATATTAATATTAAGTATGAATTTTCACTTTGTTTCTTATTAGTTGTCCAAGACAAAAGCCGTCTTTTTTTCATTAAAGTGCCATCAGAAAAAAATATGAAGTTGAGTAAGAGTTATTTTTATATAAAAATGTAATTTAAAATAAAATAATTATATTCCACAAAAAAAAAAATAACTTGAATAAATAATTAAGTGCAGAAACTGCTTTCATAGTGTAATATAACAAATGTGTTTCTAATTAATTGTCCACAGCTGTAAGTTTTTCAGACGTATAAAGTGGAAAAAAATATTTTTTTGTTTTGTTTCAAATAAAGTATCTACTTTCTGTTATAAAAAAAAATATTGTTTGGCTCCGTTGAAAATTTAAGAAACCGCGCCAATAAACGAGCTTTAAATTAGTGTGAACTTACGTCCACTTTGTAGCTCAAATAATTTTTTTTTTTTATCCTACGAAAAGCATACATTCATTGACAGTTGAAAAACATTAACAACAAAATAAAAAAACAAATCACACGAGAGCCCCTTGAGGGAATGCATAAATCAGCCAAAATAAAGGGGACAAAATGTGTAATTCCTTCCCTAAAAAGCACAAACTTTTGTAAAACATAAAATTGAGGACATATGTTTAAAGATATGTTCATGGACTAAATAATAAATTTTATTTCATCAAAATATCTTTTCAAATGTAGGAGATATATTAAGTTTTGTGCACGTAGTAGTACCCTACATTTACGAGGAAGACCCACCCTTAATGGATCGCTGGTACGTTTCAACTCCCGAATTACATTTGCTTTGCTTTATGTTTAGCTGTCCCAAGTTAGTTTCAAATTCAAATTTTTTTCCATAAGATTCCCGCTATACCGTTATAGTATTAATGGTCAGTCATTTGAAACACCAACACGCAATTACTCAATAGAAACTTCGTTATACTATACTAGGCCAACCTCAGATTAGTGCATTGATTATAATCGGTCGTCTCGTCTAAGTTAACATCTCTTACTAATGAGCAAGTCATATTAAGATGATAAGCGATTGCAATAGGTACCCGAAATTAAAATGTCAATGTCAAATCTACGATTTATAAATTTTTGAATTTTATTGGGATTTATTTTATTCTAATATATTCTTTTATGTATGTACATATATACAAAAATATTATTATAGACTTTCTGCATACCATATACTGGCTTAAACCAAGAGTACCCATCTTTGCATAATATCTACTTTATATTTATGATACAAACTTAAAAAGATTAATTGCCCAGTCTTTTCAGCTCTGGTTAAATTTAACCATTTGTTATTTTAGCTGGTAACTATAGTAACACATACAAAATCTATGGTTAAAAACTGAAATAAATGATGGTTACACATAATCAGAGCTGAAAAGACTGGCCCTTAATGTAAAAAAAAAATTATGATGTCAGATTTATTCTTTCTGAAGTTACGAAGTTTATAAGCAATATTTTCACCAAGGTATTATTTTACTTCTTGGCTGTTGAACAGCGACAGGTGTTTGAGTTGATCTATCAACAAATATTGAATCAATTTCAGCCTTCCTCATTTTGGCATAGTAATTCCGCCACTTCACCCCATCTACACCTACACCATTGTTGCCTTCGTCATCACAAGATGCTTCGCGATATTGATCACAGCCGACAATGTAACTTCTTCGACCGCTTTTCTTTTTGTCATAATATATGTCAGTCATATACATACATAATTTGTTTTAAGGATTGCTGTTCTATTATGTTCTAAAACAATATAGATTTTTGTACATTTAAAAAATTGCTTCCACTGAATTGATTTGAGTACCAGTAACTAAATCTTGCAACACTTTATCGACAAGTAACATAGCAATATCAACTTCAACTGGATCCTTCTTGCTGCTGCGTAGCTTCTGAGCTATATGTTTACCAAAAACGGTAAATACATCACCTTTGGAGGTCGCATCTATTAATTCTCTCATACAACTGCAAGACTCCTCTATAATCACAGATTTTCTTTGATTAATCTTTGTAGAACGACTGTTATTATTTGGAAAACTTTCTGGTAAACTCCTTATAATTGATCCAAAAGATCTCTTATTTTGTATTGTTGTGTCCGACATCCAACTTTTTTCTGATGATTTGAACGATTGCCATGATACAGGAATCAGATGTGTATTTGTTGGTTCCGGAATAGTATTGATTACTGTTTCTTGTAAAACATCTTTTTCAATTTTAATTTCATCTATAACAAGGGGAAAGTTTGATGTAATCTGAAAACATAATTAAAATAAAACTATAAATATTTTCATGATATGAGAAAATGCATAAAACATTTTTTAAGTGATTCGACACGAGAATTACAGGGTTCTTTGGAACATAGGTGTTTTGATTGAAAGACATTCCGAAATTACAAACCACACAATTTTCACTCAGTGAAGAGTCTGAATATCAGAAAGAAAATATGTAGGGTAGTAGTACCTATTTCCGAACAGCTCCAGTAGCCAAACACTTTTGACTGAAATACGTTAAAATAACGTTATTTTTCTTGTTATGAGCAAAATAACGATAGAAAATAATTCTGTGTTCTTTCCTTTGTCCATCTATGCGACACTTCACTAATACAATTGCGAATTCTTTCTCTAACAGCCATCAGTTTGTAGGAAGTATCTAATGTTTGAAGAAGGTCGAGTGTAAACAAAAAAATTGTTAGTAAAATAGTGTTTATTTGTGTTAAAATATCGTGTAAGTTGATTTTAATAGTTTTATATATTGATTAAGGCATAAAATAAGCAGGTTTTCTAAAATTTAGTCTAAAATAAGTTATATTTTCTTACTATTTTGAACTGTTTGGTCAAGGGAAACAAAATTTAACGAGTTTCCTTTGCCGAACACTACTGTTCGGAAATAGGCAACTGGTTGAAATATAGTTTTTATCGTTTTAAGAGTAATTATTGAAAGAAACTATATATTATGTTCCATATTTTATATACAAAATTGCATATTTTATATACAAAATTGCATAGTGATAGTGGATATAGGATACCACCATTATTTTTGAATCCTTTGTCCGAACATACTCATATTGCTTCTAATTTATATAATTTATATGAAATTCACACCTAGTTTGGTAAGTTAAAATGCAAAGCTCCCTCAGAAAATACGATTAGAGCTCTATAACAGCTGCATTGAGGACAATAAACCATAATCCGATGACTCCATTACACATCTCCCATCTCCCATGGCAAGAATATCGGCCTGTCATCAGATAATCCATTGGAGACGAACATCCTATGTTGGATTGGTATTCCCCATTGGATTATCTGATGACATGCTGATTTTCGTGTCATGGTTAATGTTCAATGGAGCCACCGGGTAAGAAAAGCGAGCAGAGTTTGGTGGGCTACTGCTTTTCTCTGCAAGCGGTAAAATATAATATTGCCTACAGTTGTCGTATTTCTTTATTTGCGTCCGCCAGATAAAGTTGTTAGTTCAAATGTTCAATGTCTCCAGATCGGAAAGTCGATGGATGGATGCAATCAGAGACCTTCTATGAATAAGTCGCAAACGAATTTAATTAAATAATAACAATTATAAAAACTCTGAAAACCGACAAAAATATTTTAACTGATTTATTTTTTAACAGGTAAAATAGGGAATAAACAAGCTTCACATTTGAGGGAAATTCAAGTTTGTACGAGGAGGTAAAAAGTATCACATATGAATTAAGTTCTTTATGACGAACTTTGTATAAAGAAGTTTTGTATAACGAAGCAATTTTTGTTCCCTCCAAATTTCTTTATAGAGAAGTTTAACTGTACATATATAGTTTTTGTGTCGAAATTGAAGTTAAATTAAATTTACTCGTAAGATGATTTGAAAAAAACTGTTATTAACTTTTCTGTTCGGAACCAGGAAACTAAGTGTTCGGAATAAGGAAACTTGTGTTCGGCAACTGGTGAAAATGAGGTTTTTGTAGTTTTTCTTTTTTAATAAATAAACTATTGCATTCACTAATGTTTGTTTACTTCTTACTGATAAACAAATATTTCATTTATTACACTAAATTTATTTTACTTGTTTTTCATTAAAACATACACTTTGGCAGAAATTTTACTTTCGATTTATCGATTTATCTATTCAAGTATTGGTACCATGACCCTATATACTTCTGGAGAGACTTTCGGAAAAGGCATTTATCTCTTACTTGAAATATATTGCCTTAAGATATTTTAAAATGAAGAATGTGTATTTAAAACGAACTTGCCTACAGACATCGTAACCAGTTTTAAGAACTGCTAAAGTGCATTATCAACGGTTACATACTGCAGTTAGACTGCTATGATTCGTTTAAGAAAGTTAATGAACTTTGCCATTAGAATTCACAGCAGAATTCCTAATCATAGTAAATTCATATTTGCAGTTAGCATTCGAGGTATGAGTGGTTTTATAATAAAAATGGGTACCGCTTAACAGAAGAGAAAATACATTTTGTTAAACCACAAACATATTCTTATGTTAACCTGTAAAGTGTGAAAATTTTGGTCGCTATCGAGATCAATGAGATAATAACCAAAAATTAATACCGCGATATGTGTTGGATTTAGAATCTAATTAATCAATCCATGAGTAGATATTTAATTTGATATAAAAAAAGGCAAATTAATTGTTGTACAAATAAAAATATTGTTGAAATAATCACTTTAACATTTTACTACTTGTTATTATTCATAACTTTGTTTTTAAATCATAGTAGGCATCAACTATCTATATTTGATTTTGTTCGAATTAATTATTATTCTTGTTTGAATCTTTGACCAGATTAGTAGTTACCAAATATTTACTTTTAATAAATTACGTATTGTTAAATAGAATTGGTTATTTAATTCCACAACCGTTAACAGGTTTATGGGCCCAGGACAACGAATTTTAAATAACTAAATATATATTTTTACGTATAATCAAGAAAAAATTTGCAGAAAATAAAAAATGGCTGATCATCCAGAAAATAATAGAATTCCGCTCTTCGATGGAACAAATTTCAGCAATTGGAAGTTTAGGATGGAAACCCTTCTAAATGAAATGGATCTTATTCCATACATCGAAGAAGCACATACTGAAATGGTAAAAATTCTTACAACGGACGTGGCAACTGCAGTAGAGGAGAAAGAAAAATTGCAAATCATCCACGGACAACGCGATAAAAAATGTAAGTCTCAGATCATACAACGGATTGCAGACAGTCATCTCGAATATGCAAAGGATAAAAAGACTGCATTCGAACTATGGTCGACGCTGTGTCAAACGTTCGAGAGAAAAGGAATTGCGAGTCAGCTGCTTATACGAAAGTCACTTCTGTGCATGAAGTTTGACGCAAGAAACGACACACTCGCAAATCATTTTTTGAAATTCGACAGAATTGTTCGGGACCTTCGTTCAACTGGCGCTAAATTAGAAGAGTTGGACATTGTTTGCAATTTGTTACTAACTATGCCGCCGGAGTACGACAGTCTTGTCACAGCAATTGAAACTTTGACAGACGATAAATTAAGTCTTGGATTTGTTAAGAACCGACTTCAAGACGAAGAAATCAAAAGAACTGATTCAAAGAGAAGAAGCAACGCTACTGGTGAGTTACCATCTACAACAGCATTCGCTTCACAAACAGGACAGAAAGCATCAAATAGATTGCCTAACAGATTTCCCTTCAAATGTAACTGGTGTGGAAAAGTTGGACACAAACAAGCCGATTGCCGAAAGAAAATAAACGACATGAAAAACAAAAATACACGAAGTGCAAATGTAGTAACCGGACCCGAAAGCAAACCTAATTCAGAAAACTTTTGTTTCTCCACAACTACTGGAAGCAAAACAGATTGTGTCAAGTGGTTTCTTGATTCTGGTGCCACGGAGCACCTTATCAACAGCAACGTTTGTCTGTCTAACGTGAGAAAACTTGATGTACCAATAAAAATTAAAGTTGCAAAGTCTGGAGCCTTTCTGAAAGCAAGCGAAATCGGTGAGATACAACTAGTATGTAATGTTGATGGAAAATCTAACACTATAACAGTAAAAAACGTTCTTTCTGTGCCTGATTTGGAACATAACTTACTTTCTGTTAGAAAACTGGAAATGAATGGTTTTCGTGTAACGTTTGAAAATGGTAGTGGAATCGTAAGCAAAGGTAAGGAAACAGTAGCAGTAGCAAATAGAAATAGTTTTCAGCTGTACGAGCTAAAATTCAGTCAACCAGCTATGGCAAACTTAAGTTCAAAAACTGAAGAATATGAACTGTGGCACAAAAGACTAGGACATCTTAACTACGAGGACATAAAGAAAATGGAATGTCAAACTATCGGGATAAAAATTGACTTCTCAAATTCGCCGAAAAAATTATGTCAAGTGTGTGTTGAGGGGAAGCAAACCCGAAAACCGCATAACCAGCGACGCAGTCGAGCAACACGTCCATTGCAGTTAGTACACAGCGATGTCATCGGACCTGTCACTCCAACATCTCATGATTCAAAAAGGTATATACTAACATTTATTGACGACTTTACGCACTTCACAGCTAGTTACATTTTGGAAACGAAATCTGAAGTCCTAAAGTATTTCAAGTGTTTTGAAGCTATGGCAACGGCTCATTTTAATTTGAAACTGAGTCGCTTCCGATGTGACAATGGAAGGGAATATATCTCAAAAGAAACTAAAGAATTCTCCGAGAGTAAAGGAATACAATTTGAATTCACAATCAGGTATACTCCAGAACAGAACGGTGTAGCGGAGAGGATGAACCGCACAATTTTAGAAAAGGCGAGATGTTTGCTGCTAAATTGTCAACTGGGCAAACTATTTTGGCCCGAAGCTGTTCAAACCGCAGTTTACCTAGTAAATCGAAGCCCAACAGCCGCACTGAATGGTAAAGTTCCTGCTTTAATGTGGTATGGTGAAAAACCGAATGTTGGAAAGCTAAAAGTTTTTGGATGTATCGCATATTTGAGACTACCCAAACAAATCATCCAAGGTAAGTTCGACTCGAGGTCACTTAAGTGTTATTTCGTTGGATATTGTCCCAATGGTTATAAGCTTTGGAGTATCGAAGATAAACAAATTATGTTTGGTGTAGACGTAGTTTTCGATGAAACGAAATTTGCTTTTGATGGCCTTAGCAGTGAACAATGGATTAATTTGGAGGAGGAGGAGGAGCACTCCCTTAACAAAAATATTTCATTAGATAAAATTGAAGCAAAGGAAATTCTAAATGATGAAGAAGAAGAGCAAAGTGAAGACGATCAATACATGACATATCAAAAATCTCAAAAGACCGAATCGCCAAGACGAAGTTCACGAATTACTGTTAAACCTCGTTATCTTGAAGATTATGCAGTGTTAGCATTAAATGCAGAAGCGTATGTGGAAGACGTGCCGGAAAATATTGAGGAAATTACTTTGCGACAAGACAAGGACAAATGGATGCAGGCAGTTCATGAAGAAATGAACGCACTAATGAAGAATAACACCTGGACATTAACTGACCTCCCTAAAGGAAAACGACTTCTAAACAACAAATGGATATTCAAGATTAAACGTGATAAAAACGGGCATATCGAACGATACAAGGCCAGGTTGGTGATTAAAGGATGTGCACAAAGGAAAGGATATGACTATGAAGAAACCTATGCGCCTGTGGCCAGACTAACGACTCTCAGGACTCTTCTTTCAATTGTTGTCGAAAGAAACTTGGTAACGTATCATATGGATGTAAAAAATGCTTTCCTTCATGGTGAAATTGAGGAGGAGGTGTACATGAAGATGCCAGAGGGCTGGCAAAGTAAAAACAACTCCATCTGCAAGCTTAACAAAGCCCTATATGGTCTGAAACAAGCTCCAAGGGCTTGGAATAAAACATTTGATAAATTTATTACTGAACTTGGATTTACTCGATCAGAAGTGGACAAATGTCTTTATATTTGGAAACGTCGAGACGTATGTATTTATCTATTACTCTATGTTGATGATATTATTCTTGCAGGAAATGAAATGATTAAAATTGATGATATCAAACATTCATTGGGAAATAAATTTCACATGACGGACTTGGGTGAATTGAAATCTTTCCTCGGGATCAGCATAGATCGAGTGAACGGGGAACTTCGATTGAATCAAAAAGCATATTTGGAAAGAATGTTGAAACGATTCAATATGCAGAACTGTAATCCAACGAAAACTCCCATGGAAACAACGCCTATTCCTGAAAATGATAATAAACCCCTTGATAAATCAAGGCCGTACAGAGAACTGATCGGATGTTTGATGTACGCTATGCTCACCACTAGACCGGACTTGAATTTTGCTGTTAACTACTTCAGCCGATACCAACATGAACAAACGGAAGCACGTTGGAAAGGATTAAAGCGAATCTTACGCTACATTAAAGCAACGACAAACACAGCTCTATGCTATAGAAAAGGAGTAGATACACACTTATCATGTTACGTTGACGCTGACTTCGGAAGTGAAAAAGACCGTAAATCTACGTCTGGATTTTTGATGAAAGTGTTTGGCAATACTGTATCCTGGACCACTAAAAGACAAACAGCTGTCGCCTTATCATCAACGGAGGCTGAATATATCGCTTTGGCTACAGCCGCAGCTGATGTTCTTTGGCTAAAGAATCTTTTGGTTGATTTTGGTGTAACCAGCGAAACTCCCCCGAAAATCTTAGAAGACAATCAGTCGTGTATACATCTACTATCAAGATGGGAACACAAACGTTTAAAGCATGTTGACATCAAATACAACTTTGTTCGAGATCTACACGAGAAACGAATGATTGATGTCCATTATGTAAACACAAAAGAACAAATAGCTGACATCCTCACAAAACCACTTCCAAGAACCCAATTTGAAAAACTCTGCTTAGGACTTGGACTAACACGGGATTCTAACTATGGAGACTTTGAAGAATGTGAAATTGAGGAGGAGTGTTGAAATAATCACTTTAACATTTTACTACTTGTTATTATTCATAACTTTGTTTTTAAATCATAGTAGGCATCAACTATCTATATTTGATTTTGTTCGAATTAATTATTATTCTTGTTTGAATCTTTGACCAGATTAGTAGTTACCAAATATTTACTTTTAATAAATTACGTATTGTTAAATAGAATTGGTTATTTAATTCCACAACCGTTAACAAATATAAAATATAAAAATTAAAATTTGAGATTCTTACTTGTTCTTTTTTTCTCCTTCGACCAACTTTAAAAGCTACCACTTCTCCTGACAATATCATAGCTTGTTTCCTTTTTCGATAATCTTTTACTCTCGCTGACCTCATCATTCTTAATTTAATAGTTAGTAAGCTTTCTTCTTCCTCTAATTCTTGTTTTCTTTTACGAGCTTCGACTTCTTCAGGCGTTAATAATCTTCCTTTGCAGTCCCGATTTGGTAATTTCTTAAGTTTTGCTCTAGATTTTCTTTTTTCCTTAACTTGTTTTAGTCGAAGTGCTTCTTTTTCTTCTGGTGTTTTAGCTAAGGCTTTTTTTCTTTCACGATATTTTTTGTTATATTCTTTTTTCTTTAGTTGGATAGCTTCTCGTTCTTCTGGTGTTTTGGCTAAATCAATTTGTTTCCTTCGCCAATTTTTCATATATAAAGCACGTTCCAAGTTAGTATTGTATCGTCTTGGCAGTTTTTTATCACATATTTCTTTTTGCTCTGGAGTTTCATTTTGCAATAGTTCTTGCCATTTTACCTTTGCGTTTTTGAATTTCTGTTCTGAAGTGAGCTTATATCCTTTTTTATTTTGATTAATTTTAACATGATTATTTTTTAAATAATTTTCCTGCAAAATTGATTCCTTTATTTCCATGATTTGATTTGATCTGTTGATGCGAAACGGGTTTCTGATTGAATAACTACTTATAATTATTTAATTGTTTTGTATTTCTTAATTTATACATATTTTAAAAAAAATAGAAATTAGAGAAACAGTATTTCAGAATTTAACTGGTTCTAATACAAATATAGGCCCGACCGGGCCGGACAAAATTGCTCTTGTGGCAAGTTCCTTTCGTGTTAACAGCTGGCAAATTTATTTAATAGCGTTTTCATTTGGTAGTTCGGAGTCGTTTGGAACTACTCCGGACGATTCTGTTTAAGTTCATTTGGCGACAGTTTCAAAGACAGTTCGAGTTCTGAAAAGCGGAGATTCCGGACTTGAAGTCAGAATCGAAAACAGAATCACGTTATCACACCTCATCACCAACATTTTCCTCAAAATTCGAGTTCTGAAAAGCGGAGATTCCGGACTTGAAGTCAGAATCGAAAACAGAATCACGTTATCACTCCTCATCACCAACATTTTCCTCAAATGCACAAAAAAATGCATTTGAAGTTTCACACATTCAATGAATCACAAAAGCATATTTGCGCGTTCATTTGGTGTCTTGAATCGGACAGTTCTGCTTATCGATTCCGGAAATGAAAACGCTATAAGTTTCCCGCAAAACAGGATTGTTGAAAGACGCCCGTTGTTACATTGGCAACAAAACACTCATACAAAGTTCTATCAAAATTGATCGTATTTTTTCGAGAAAAACAGAATCATCATTCATCAATCCAGAGTAACGCTTATATTGTAGGTACCGTTATTTTAATACAATTCTGATGACATTTTTGTCTAAAAATATTTATGTAAGATCGAAAAGGTGTCGATGCATACAGACAGACCTAATTTTTTTTCGTCTTCTGTATAATAGAATGTATAATAGAATTTTTCCAATTTTTTCTTCCAAGGTTTTCTTGACAGCCCCAAGAGCTGTCAAAAAAACTTGGGTTTTTTGGTTCTCAAAAACGCACAAGGGTAGGTTTCGTGTTGTTGACAAAAAGAAAGAAACAAAAAATATTTGTTTCCGAAATTAAAACTTGAAATTTGTTGCTTTTGGTACATTCCAATACATAAAACAATTACATTTTGTTTTGATTGTATGTTTTCTATTTATTTTCATTAATTTATTTTCTTTGCATTGAAAAAGCAAAATAAAATATTCAATTGTAAACATATGTTTCACAACACACAATATGTCAATTTGTTTACCTCAACTCGCCCCAGCAAAATACCTAGATCATTGACGTACCTAATACGTCAATGACCTAGATCTACTTCAGGGCGAGTTGAGGGCGACCATAGGTCTAAAAAAAAAGAGAATTGCTTACCCAGGGCGAGTTGAGGTTTTTCAAAAAACGCTTTGGGGCGACTTCAGGGCGAACCCAGGGCTCAACGAACACAACTAGTAATGTCATCTTTGATTGTTATCTCATAATTTTTTTTTACAAATCCATTATTTGTGTCATACTTCATACATAAATGTAAGAACATAGTACCTATACTCGCAAGTAAAAATAAAAGCTGGAATAATAGATATCAAAACGAGGAGGAAAATCTTGTTAGGTAAAGGTGGTGTAAAGCAGAAGAAAACGTTTTATTTTGATTGCAGGTTTCCAATGGTCTTCTAGTGTTATGTCTTAGTTAAAACGAAATATATAGATTCCGAGAATAAAAAACTGACTAAAATGCACACATTACATATTATGCACTTCTTGATTTTATCTCACTTGCTCTTATTTTGGAAAGTATTCAAATCAAACGTATTTATCAGGTTTCTTTCAAGCATCATTAAGAAACTTAGTTCCTCTCTAATTTCGTTTTAACTAAAAAGTTTGTGAATTCAAAAGATAACTAATCGAAACAAAAGAATCAACAGAAAGAATGATAAGCGGTTTCTCAGAGAAGAAAGGAAGAGCTGAGCGAGGACGTGAACAAAATTTGAAAAGTTATTTTTAACAAGAAAACGTAGGCTCGGTATTCAACTTGTAATGATTCGAAATCAACAGAATGGATTATCAGGAACTAATTACTTTGTTTTACAAGCTTCCACAACGGCGTCTGGTGCTCTTGTTCGTTTGTATTATGAAATAGCCCAAACACCGAAAACCATGAAGTAAAGGCTTTCCGTCTGTCAGCATTTGGGAAATTGAAGTTTTGCGTATACAATTAAATAATTTGTTTGAGGGACCTACGCCTGGTTCGATTGGTTTTATTTCTTTGCATTTTTGCTACAGTTCAATAAACACTTTAAATTATTTGAATGCTTTAATAAATAAATAATGTACATACCTATCACCAAAGGCCAAATTTATATAAAATTAAAAATTACGAAGCAAATAATCTTTAAAATGTAATAAAGCTCTACCTGTCAACTTCAAATTTTATTTTTTATTTATCCATTTATTTTTATTTGTTGTTTATGTGAATCCTAGAAAAGAGAGGGGAACCCTGGCGACTTCGTCTACCGCCCTGTTGACAAGAAACGATTTCCGATCTAGGTTGTTTACTTATCAACGGATAAATTTTAATGCCTGAAGGGTAGGGTAGTCAAAATTTGCACTAAATTTGTTGTGTGTTGAGAAAATTGTTATTACGAAATTTAGGTTCGTGGTCAAATAAATACTAAGGGGTTTTTCATTGGTCGCAAAAAGTGTTTTTCATTGATCTAGATAATTATATTTTTTTCCACATCTTTTTTTAGATTTTGCGTTTCATTGGTCAAAAAAATCAAATCTATATTAGGTCTAGATCAAAATCTCAAAATCTCGATTTGAAGTGAGATATTTTCATTTTCTTTCACATACACAACAATTTGTGAGACTGCCAACTTGTCAAGTTAGTGCGAATTCAGTTTGTCTCCCTCTCGCCAATTTATAAACGAACAAACATAATACACACAAAAAAATTTTTTGCGTTTCATTCAGCTACAAATATCTGAAATCTCTGAAGTTTATAATGAAAAACCACATAAGAAATGAACACTTACATTTATAGGGGATTGGAGGCTATACGTGTGGCGCTGTAGTAGTCAAGTTTGTACTAAAGAGAAAAGATCTTAGTGCTAATTTTGACAACCCTTTGTGCAATTCAATTTGACCAATCCGCAATCTCTTAAAAATACTTTTTCCCTCTCCTTTGTTTATTTTTCATACATTCTCAGCTTTTGAGTAACGTCAAATCGACTACCTTCTATTTGTTCTTTCTCTATAGGGAGTTTTACCATCTTGTCAAAGCTCACACTATGGTGAAGACAGATTGAAATATGTATCGCGCTTTTTTCAAACTGTCAAACTCAAGATCTTGGAGAAAACAATTAGGAAATAATTTTTAAATGCGGTATTCTTTTTTGTGTGAAATTTGTGATTTCCGTGGCTTAAAAATTTATTTTAATGAGCAAAACTAACAATTTTCACAATTTTCGCGCACAAATCTTTAAAATTCCCGCTTTTGTTTTCAATCAATTTTTCAACAATGATAAAAAAAAATCAGCTGTTCAGCATACTGCTGTTTTTGACAATTCTGTGAGAACGAGAAAGAGATATATCGTTGTTACCTAAAAAGCCCTATTTCGAGTTTTCGACCACAAGGTCCCTTTCCCGCCCCCTGGGCGAATAGATCAGTTGACATAAGGTCATTCGACAGGTGCACCGTTCAGGATTTGTAAACAGAGAAGATTGGAGTAGTATTAACCCCACTTCCCTAGAAAAGTTTTGTAAACGTTGTTGTGGTGTTATGGCTTCGAAGCCAAGTTTAGCCCGGCTTAATAGAAGGCAAAATAATGCCAACAAATATACCATTAGTTTTTTCTACAAGAAATATGTTAACATCGAATTTTTAAAGTATTTGCTATTCGATCCAAGATCTATGCCAATTGTCGGTATTTTAATTCTTCTCGGCGAGCTAATTGTTAATATTTTAGTTATACACAATGTACCGTATACGGAAATAGACTGGATTGCATATATGCAGGAATGCGAAGGATTTTTGAATGGAACAACAAACTATGCATTGCTCAAAGGTTAGTTTTAATATTCAATTCATCAATAAAAAAGTATCACTATAATAATTTTTATAACTAGCACTTGTTTTCATAGGCATCTTAAAGCTATTTTTACACTCGGATCCCCAAGATCATATTTTGTTTGTTAGAATAGAAGTACCTAGCAGCTATGTAAAT
This sequence comes from Baccha elongata, assembly GCA_951217065.1. Classification (NCBI taxonomy): domain Eukaryota; kingdom Metazoa; phylum Arthropoda; class Insecta; order Diptera; family Syrphidae; genus Baccha; species Baccha elongata. The sequence continues at coordinate 77,351,856 of OX578273.1, read as the reverse complement.
TTCTAAATATACTCAACTTGAAATACGAATGCCTGCTATCCAAAGAAGTGTTATATAATAATAATTTAAGTTAGCTATTTGGTATGTAGGCCAATATGGAAATCAATGATTCTTTAGAGTACTACTATGTATTTAGAGCTTAACATATAATTATTAAAAAAGTGTTATCCAGCATAATAGCTGAACAATTTTGTTTAGGATGAGTAAGATCATTTCTAATTAACCAGTCAAAGTTGAAAAAAAGTATATATGAAGTTGGTGTTCTTGTTTTCCCATGTCTTCATTGTGCGTTTCTGAGTGATTTTATTTTTTCTTAAAACCAGCTCTAGTTCCTTTATTATAATATGCTACCTATTTTGCTGAATGACCACATCGGCATTCGTCATCTAACCAGAAGCTTACAGTTTTACTGTCGAAGCACATTGCTTCCCATTTTGATGGCATTTTGACAATATGTCATTGGTCTTCTATATTTGATGCTGCTGGAACAGTGTTAATTTTAGATTGAAATAGATTTGTTTGGCATAGTTTCTAGAGTCATCTTGCGATTGCAGCTTTCTGATTTATTTTCCTTTGGAACGGAAACCGCATTCGCACTTCGACTGCAAAGGTAATTCGTCCTTGATTCGGTGTGAACGCCCTATATGCCCTTATACATTATAAAATGGGAAAATCGTGTGCTTGCTGTCACGATGTTTCTATTTACCGCAAACTCAATCAGCCTTTATCTGTTATAATATGAGGTTTTATCGTGAATAATATATATTTCCACAGTCTATAGCGTTGATGTGTTCATTAATTATCAAGTTTGAGGTTAAAGTCTTGTGGAACGAAAAATTAAGACATTTGTGGTTAATTTCCTCTATTAGCTAGTAGAAGCTCTTTTTGAAGGTTACTGCTTGTTTTTGCCCACAGTATTTTTAAAAACGCTTTTTTATTACTCGATACTTTATTAGAACTTGTTACTATGAAAATATTAGTATAAGACTAACCCCCTATTTTACAGTCAGAGTTTAAACTAAAATTTTGATTTAAACAGCTGAGTTTGCAGGTACTGAACTACAGTTTAAGGTTAAACGATAACTGTGAGACTGGGAATAATAGTTTTATTAAATAGTGGTCAACTGTATTCGGACAAAACGGGTCTCAAAACGTCACATTGAGACGTCTCTACCTCTTAGACCGCTGTCAAACATATGATTTAGTCTAAACGGAGTTAAAGTGTTGTGCAGCCGAGAACATATTATATTCTCTACATAGTAAAATACGTTTGATGCCTATTTTATTTTTTACACAAGTCTATTTCAGATATACCTAGTACTTCAAAGGTGCAACTTTGATAGGTCAAAACAACGTCTTCTAATTCCCCTTTACTGTATCATCTTAATCCATTGAAATCAAAACTTCTTATTACTAATAATTCTAAAGAAACGAAATTATTACTCTTTTATAATGCAGTTTTTATTATCTGAATAACAGATGAGCTATGCATTAATTTTTATAGCCGTACAATATTGTCTCATTCAATAATGTTAAAGTTTAATCTTAAAATATTACTCATTTGTTTTATTTTATAAATAATTTTAGGTGATACTGGCCCTCTGGTCTATCCTGCTGGATTTGTTTACATCTACTCCATTCTATACTACATCACATCTCATGGCTCAAATATTCTTGGAGCGCAGTACATATTTGCATTTATATATTTGATTCAAATTTTCCTCGTCATTCGATTATACACAAAAAGTGGCAAGGTACCACCATATGTACTAATGCTCAGTGTATTCACCTCTTATCGAATTCACTCTATTTACACCCTGCGACTCTTCAATGATCCAATCGCTATGCTGTTCCTTTATATGGCTATCAATTTGTTCCTTGATCAACGATGGACCTACGGGAGTATATGCTTCAGCTTAGGAGTTTCAGTTAAAATGAACGTCTTACTTTTCGCACCAGCTGTCCTAATCTTATACATAACAAACCTCGGATACCTAAGGACCTTTCAACAACTCATCGTCTGCGCAAGTATACAACTAGTTCTAGGAGCACCATTCTTATTTTCCTATCCGTTGGCTTATCTCAAAGGAAGCTTTGATCTCGGGCGAATATTTGAACATAAATGGACAGTCAACTATCGCTTCCTAAGTCGCGGCATCTTTGAAAATAAAATGTTTCACATGGCATTGCTGGCTCTACATATGGGTCTTTTAATATTATTCGCTTCAGCTACGTATAATTTTTTTAAAAATTATTGCAGATTACGTGAACTTCAAAAACAATTAGAACCTCAAGTTAAACGAAAAAATTTAGAAGCAAAGATGTTAAAGGTTAAGAAACTACCACCAAAAGAGACAACAGAAGAATTTACACCAGACCAACAAAGTTTTCTTAATTCATTTGAAAAATCTCTTCAAAAGTCAACTGGACAAACCAAAACAAAAAAGTTGTTGGAAGAAGAACAATCAGAGAGTCACCCAGAAAAATATTCAATTCAATTTGATAAGTGCACTCAATTGGCTATATTGCCTTTATTCTTGTGTAATTTCATTGGAGTTGTATGCGCTAGAAGTCTCCACTATCAGTTTTACGTATGGTACTTTCATTCGTTGCCATACCTAGTTTGGTGTACGAATTTTAATTTGGGAACACGTTACTTAATTTTAGGTTTAATTGAATATTGTTGGAATACCTATCCCAGCACAAATTTGTCCAGCGCCATGTTACATATGTGTCATTTTATTTTACTAATTGGAGTAGGACGAAATCTTTTTCAAACAAAAGTCGTTAGTGAAAAAATAAAGAAAACCCAGTGAAAAACCAAATGGCTTTAATTTTAATTAATTTTAAAAAGTTTTGCAGGGAACTTATCTCGGGGTCGTGTTGATGAACATTTATTAAAAGATGAAATGCCATTAAACGTAATTCAGAATTAAACGTAATTGTACTAGTGATAGTTAAAGGACATCCACCAATTTGAGACCTTTTTATTTTAGCCGTCCACCGAAAACAAAGTAGATATTCTGATAGACCATATTAAAACGAACATTATATTACTACACCAAAGTCCTAAGTCTGTCTATTGGCTGAGGAGATATTCAGCCTCAAAGTATCTCATAAATCCGACTAAAAATCGAGTTGGGGTCAAAATCCCGAAAGCTAAAAGACCGAAAAGCCATAATACCGAAAAGCCAAAAGACCGAAAACCCAAAAGCCCGAAAAATTATTTAAAATGAAAAATTTACGCAAAATTTTATACACTCAGTTACAAAAAAAGTGGCGCAGTCATACTTTTTGATGTGTTGTTATCATTTTGACAACCTTATCCAAGGTATGCCCAGGCGAATTAAAGCTTTATTAGATGTTCGTGGAGGCAATACCCACTATTGAAGAAACAAGGACTAGTTAAAAAAAAAAAAAAAAAATGTAAAAGTTTAAGTTTTGAAGTTTATGCCCATTTTCCTTATTTTATGGTTTATTTCTAAGTTCTTCCTATTTTTTCGTTTTTTATTACATGAATGACTTACTTTTATGTTAATAAACAAAACTGTACCAGAAAAACGTTTATTTGTTTAAGTTACTTCAAAATTTCAAGGTGCGCCACTTTTTTTGTAACTCAGTGTATTTTAAATTTTTTTTTTTGGATTTCGGGAGAACTTTTTCGGGCTTTTGTGTTTTTCTTTAGGTACTTTCTTTTTCATATATATACCCTTTGAGTGTATTTTACTTACTTTAACAGCTTTTACTTTTTTTTTTTTTTTAAATAGCTTAAACAATTTTTTTTTCAAAATTTTGAGTTTGAAAATTAATTTTTCAAAAACCATTTTTTGAAACAACTTTGTTTAAAAATAAAAAAAAGAGATTTCTGGCTTTTCAAAAAGGTATCACAAGGCATAGTAAGTATCACCGTTATTTTTGAATATTTTTTTTTCTGTTTTAAAGCCGCGTATCGACTACGCACTATCGAACATTGGCTCGCGCGGCAGCCGCTCATAATGAATACCTGGTTGCCGCGCGCTGCAGCTCGAACATTGCCACGCACGAACAAGATTAGCCGCGAGCCAATTTCGATGGATTTTTGTGCGCGGCAAGCGTTTGGCTCGTGAGCAATTGGGACGGTGTTAAATGCTTTTTTATGTTCGTGGTTAAGAAAATAAAACAGAGACTGTTAAAAACAAAATAAAAAGTCTGTTCTGGTTAATATCAGTTTATAAATTGAAATTCTGTGTTCGTTTGGTTCCCAAAGCAAAGTAAAATAACAAAAAAATAATAATTAATTTTGTCTCGCAAGCATTGGATGAGGCACATCACAAAATTCTCAAAAATTGGCTCTATCAAAATATCGCCTTTGTTTTCGGTGGCCTGCTAAAATAAAAAGGGCTTAAATTTGTATTTGAGATTGGCTGATGTCGTTTATGATCATATATTTAAAAACAATATATTCCAAAAAACCTTAACCATAACAATTTTAATGAAAATCTTATCTTATGTTGGGAAAAAACAAAAACTGCATAAGGGCTTAAAAAAAATATCGAAAAATCTTTTGAATGAAGAGTACTCTATGAAAATGTAGTTGGAAAAGTTAAAAACAATAAAGATTATAGGTCAGTGGTACCTATTCCCGAATATCTCCAGTTCTCGAACTCTTTAGGAAAAATCGCTATATTTTCGTTGTTTGTAAGGTTTCCCGCTTAAAAACTATTCCGAGTTCCGACATATATACTCACATTGACCTAATACGTCAGATGCTCATAGTAATTTGAAAAATGAAACACAATAACGAAAATAGGTACATATAATGATTTTTTTTAAAGAGTTCGAGGCAGATGTTCGGGAATAGGTATATTTCTATTGCATCAAGCATTGACGCCAGTCGGTTGAAATGTTCATACAAACAGCCAAGAAACAGTCCAGCTAAAAACAGTCTAAAAGCGCCATCATCTTTTAGTGTTAAATACGTGTACTAATTTCGCCATTAGAATTTAAATGAAAACGATAATATATTCATCTGTAAGTAACTCATGGCATAAGAAGTGGATGTGTTTTGTAAAATAAAGTAGTTTGATAATAATTTCCACCAAAATATTTCAATAGTAAATAATTAATTAAAAAAATCATATCACTGCTACGCAGATTCCCTGCTAGTAGTTAATGGCGCCCCTAGTTATGTTGGAACACGCGTGAAGTTGGCTACTGGCGGTCCATACCTAATACGTCAATGGTTTCAAGGCTATACGTGTAGCGCTGCAGTACTCAAGTTTGTACTAAAAAGCAAAGATAACGTAGTGCTAATTTTGACCACCCGTTGCGCATATCAACTTTACTAATTCTTCATTGTCTTTGCAATTTAGTATTAATTTTGACTACTCTTCAAAGTCCTTTGCCTTTCGATAGTTTCATATAGACAGCATCTACGCACATTCGTATCGAAACTCTCTGTAAGGTTCGTGATAAATCGTGATGAATGTTGAAGTTTTAATTGTGTGTTGTTTTTCATTTGGTTCGCAGTTAAATTTCATGCTTATTTTATATCAAAGTGATAACTTTTAAGATTTAAGTAAGTAACATTACTATAAGAACAGAAATTATAACAAAATAATGGACACTAATATTACATTAAAAGAATGACTTCAAATCACTCGCGATTGTATCGAATCGACGAAGTTATTTGCTTCAAAGAGGTTCTCTTGCCCACCACGCTTAATATTTTCCGACTTTCTATGTTACTAGGTTTGCTTTTTATCCGTTTCCTTGGGGGTTTCTCTTGTACTTGACAAAAAATGAAATGTATGAAAATAAAAAAATAAATATATACGTCAAATTCAAAGTAAACAAATTTTGTATCTTGCAACCATTACTTTTTTTTAATAATGGCTTTCAGAATCAGATAGAGTAAAATGTTTCTATTTCAATTAAATATTCCGATGCATTTGTGATGAATGCATCGGAATGTGAGACATCATGAATGCCTCACCAAGTCAGTAAAATTAGTGTCGCAGAGCAAATGCATCATCAGCTCAGCAGCTAGAATATACGGAACAGGTGTTTCATGGTGGGTTAGCTTCGGTACTGGCAAGCAAAGTTATTAGCTGCGCAACGTTTTAACGAAAAATGGCATCAAGGTACTTTCATTTTTGAAAAGACCAATTATATATGTGTTCGTTGAATTTTACCCAGTCAGTTTTTCGGTTCTCAAAAAACGAACAAGGGTTTGTTTTGTGTTGTTGACAAAAAGAAAGAAACAAAAAAATATTTGTTTCCAAAATTAAAACTTGAAATTTGTTGCTTTTAGTATATATTTCATAATTTTAATTCGAGAAAACATTTATTTTTATATTTTTAATTATTTTTTAAACTTTCCAATTTCCATACAAAATCTGTACAATTAGTGGTGTTTTTTGGATTTGTTTTTGATTTTTTTCTTAAAAGGGAGAGTTGTTTATTAATTTAGGAAAGTGTTTTATACTTTTAAGTTCATATTGAAAAAAACTCAACTGAGTTAGTGGGTCAGGCAGGGGGCAGCATGCCCCCTTTCAAACCCTAGTTAGGGGTACAAGAACTGATCTCTATATATATTGAGATCAGTGGGTACAAGTGGGCCACCCAGACGTGCTCTTATTTGGCAAAAAAAAGTTTGGTTAAATCCGACAAGAAAATTAAGTATATGGAAAAGTTTAAATGTGCTACAGGGTCTCAAAATTAGCACTAAGGCATCTTTGCTCTTTACTACAAACTTGACTTCACGTATCACGTGCTAATGCTAAACCCCTATTGGTAAAGTTTCAATGCGCAATTGGTAGTCAAAATTAGCTCTAAGTTATCTTTGCTCTTTAGTACAAACTTGACTTCTGTACTGCACTAGTCAAGTTTGTACTAAAGAGCAAAGATAACTTAGAGTTAATTTTGACAACCCGTGGCGCATTTCAATTTTACCATATACGTGTGACCATTGACGTACATATCTAGTACGTCAATGCTTGTGACGCTGCTGTACACAATTTGTAAGCAAATACAACTTTAGTTTTGACTACCCATCGCGCATTTCAAATTTACCAATCCTCAATAAATTTGGTTATATGTAGTAAATAGTGAAATCACTTATCACTTCCTTGACTTGTTTCTTTAATTTCTAAATAAACAAACGAAAATACATATGTACTTCCAAATTAGTTCCTTGTTTTATTGGTAACGAAAAATTTTAAATCAATATAAATAATATAATTATAAAATATTCTTTTTTTTACTTCTCCAAAGACGTTTCCCAGTGTTCCCACTAATCAAAGAAAAATCAAGATCTACACGTGGAATCAGGACAATATGGCTTTCTGACAATCAGCTGTATTCTCTATTTAAAACCTGCGAATTTTGTTTTTCAAAAACCTGAAAATATAGAAATGATATATCGAGCACATTTATTTTCTTTGTTTAAGGCAGGTGAATGTTTGTTTTGTTTTAAATTTTTGCATCCTCCTGTGAGAGTGTCAATATTTTAATACCACTTTACTCTCAGACCGCTTAATACGATACTCAAGTAATTTTGCCACTACAATGTCTGAAGCAATCGACGCTTATAACCAGGTCAAAATTGAACAGAAACAAAAAAAACTTGAACACAAAAACCGTTGCATAAAGAAACGACAATGGGTCGAAAGTAATTTAAGTCAAGAAGATATTGCAGCCAAACGTGCTAACTTTAATCCGGCTGATAGAATCAAGAGGAAAAAAAGTGCAATTTTGATGGGATACTGTGGTGCGGATTACTATGGAATGCAGCGCAATCCGGGAATGCGTACGATAGAAGAGGACCTATTTACTGCCATGTTAAAGCACAAGTGGATCACCGAAGAGGGTTTCAATCAAGCTCAGCAAACACAGTTTCAACGAGCTGCCCGAACAGACAAAGGAGTTTCGGCCGCTCGACAAATATGCTCTATAAAGCTTCGTTAGTTTTCTTTTAAATTGAATACATTTTATGCTTATTTATTTACATTTTGTAGCCGAGGATATCGATTTGCATGCTTTGAATTTGGATCTTCCTGAATTCATTCGGGTCTTTGCAGTGAAACGTGTTACAAAAGGTTTTAATGCAAAAGATAAGTGTAACGCCAGGACCTACACTTACACCTTACCATCTGTAGCCTTTGAAGATCATTCCAAAGAATTGAATATGCCAATGTATCGCATATCGGAGGAAGTCATGCAAAAGATCTCTTCAGTTTTAAAACTATATGAGGGAACCAAAAACTACCACAATTTTACAAGCAAGAAGCAAGTTAATTTATCACATTCTTTTCCGTGTAATTTAATCTATTATGTTTTCTTTTTTATAGAAATTTCTTAGACCCTTCGTCTAAACGCTTTATGATGTCATTTACTTGCAGTGAACCATTTATCACACCCTTGGGTATTGAATTTCTTACGCTTAAGGTTAAAGGTCAAAGTTTTATGCTACATCAAATTAGAAAAATGGTTGGGGTGGCGATTTCAGTAGTGAGAGGCAATACGACAGAGTCAACAATCACTCGAGCATTTACAGAGGAAAGATTAGATCTGCCAATGGCTCCTGGACTGGGTTTGGTTCTTGATCAAGTTCATTATGACCGATACAATGATAGATATGGTGAAGATGGACTTCATCAGCCTCTTACTTGGGATGAAATGGAGCCGGAAATAGAGAAATTTGTTGAGAAGTATATTTATTCGAATATTTACGATACTGAATACAACAAAAAATCTATGGTTGAGTGGTTGGAGACACTACAATTCCATTCGTATGATGTGAGAGATAACAAGGATCAATTAAATGACAGAGAAAAAAATGTTGATTCCACGCAGTAAACGAAGCAATAAAAAAGTGAATCCATCATCGTCCGTGCTGTTTTTTCTTTTTTTTTATATTGAATGAAAAATTCGTCTGAGAAGAAAAGAACTGCAGGAGCAGCAGCAACAGCACATCATTGTAGAACTTCCAATAGGGGATGTTGATTATGCTTTTCTTCACCGGTGTCCACTGGAATATGAAGTGAAGCGGTTAGCTCGATTGATTCGATATTTGTACATCTTGAAATTCGAACGGTTCCTATCTTCTCTATCTAAAAAATTTTCGTTTACATAGTACTGGACAGAGTAAAAAAAATATAAAATTTGTTGCTTTTTCTAGGGTTGGGTACGAATTCTCGAATGAGAAAATTTCGAATTCAAAATCTCGATTGACAAAATCTCGGATTCAAAATTCTATTGTACTAAATTGCGAATTGGGTACGAAATATGGGGATGAAATAACAAGATCTCGAAAGTATAAAATCAACCAATCACAAAGTAAGTTTTTTTTTCAACCAATCTCATAGGGGGATAACATTTATTTGATTTTATAACTAATACAAATTGTAAAAATTAATTACTGGAGATAATTACAACTCAAAGTAAATTTGAATGTTTAGTCCTCGCGGTGTTCAGTTCCGGTTGTCAAGTAGTGTTGTTCCGGGGGTCAGCGTAGAAAGGCACAGCTTCGTCCATTGGGGAAGGAATGACATCCTCATTCAGGGTTATCATTGGACTAAGGTACCTTGTGTCGGGATATCGTGGTTGGGTGGTCATCATTCTCATCAATTGATTTGGTTGGTTGCCGATGTTTACGACTAATTTCTTACCCGATAGCAATATGTACCTCTCCAGAGGGATGATTTTTGCTTTAGCAAATAGTGTTATAGCCTTCATAGCTGTGTTATAGCGTTTTTCATTTACGAAAAGATTTGCTAGTTCCTTCAAAAGATTTGATCTTTTTGCAATTTTGTTGTTCCATTTAAATGAAAAGAGGGAAAAAAGAGCAAATCTCAACAAGAAAGAAGCGATCTCCCGAATCTGGGAGATTCGATCTTAGCACTGACGACACATGAAAACATTTTAATGGCAATTTTTTCCTTTTTTTTATTCTAAAACTATTGGATAGCTTTGTATTGTTTTACCTTTTTGGACGGTATAGGTATATTATTGCACTCAATAAAATTCATAATATTTTTCATAAATTTTACAATTTTTTAACGAATTTGTACAAATGTTCAAGTGAACAAACAATGGTAATGAATAATGATACTTGTAATTAAATGAAAGTGTTAAATATAAATGGCGACTTATTATTTCTTCAAGCAAACAAAAAACAAAGCTATCCTAGTGATTGTATAATGATCGTGTTTCATTTAAAAGAGCACTTCTTGATTTTGAGGGCAAATCTTTGAGATTTAAATGAATAACGCTATTAGTACTAAAAAAGGGTCTAAACTATCACAAACTAATACCAAGTTGAAACCAATTTTCAAAAATGCCTTTTAGTGAGTAAAAATAGGAAAAAAAAGTCTACCGCTTTTATTTGCAAGCATAAAAAGTTATTAACATAGGTATTAGGTTTTTTTCAAATAGTTTATTTTACCAAAAAAAATTATATTTGTATCAAGTCACCGATTGTTTTTTGCTGGAAATTTGCAGTCATACCTACCTACTTACTTTTTTCATTAAACAAATTCATTTTTTTTTTTTGACAAAAAAAAACATTTAAAAAAAAACTTATTTTCGTAATTTGTTTATATTTTTTTGAGCTTGCAAAAAAAAGGGTAGACTTTTTTTTCCTTATTTTTACTCACTAAAAGAAATTTAATAAAAGTGGTCTCATCTTTTAATTAACTTGTTACAGGTTAAAATATTTGTATATAACAAAAACAACGAGTAGATTCGTTGAACTCTTACCACTTAATCGACGGGCACACATGGAAATCAAATCAGCTGCGATTTCTTGGAATTAAGGATAGTATTCCCGAACTACCAAGTGAAAACGACATTGTGATTATCGAGTGGACGTTCGGAGGGCCCTGCGAGTGAAAATAACCTTTCAAAATTGGTCGATTGATTGTTCGGAGTGTTGATTGGGAGTGCTAATTTATCTTCCCAAATTAAATTTCACAATTTACTACCACATATATATGTTGTTTACATCGGCCATATGGTCAAAACCATTATGGAACGATACTCACAGTGTTTTTATTTCTTGTTTAACAATTGTAGAACTAAAATAATAAGTGGAAATAAGAACACTTTTTAATTCGTTTTTGCATCGTTTGAAGTTACAAAAATCAAATTTAAACAATCTACTACATACACAATGGAAAAAGGGTGTGTTTTTAATGATCCATTGGATTCATAATTCCCTCCTCTTCCGAGTGAAATCACTCGAATATGACATAAAATAAACGTTTTCGTTTCATAATTTCAAACTTTGCTCCTTAAAATTCGCCAACGACCATACCACGCTGAGCGCATCGGTTCTCGTCCGATCACCGAAATTAAGCAGCGTCGGGCGCGGTTAGTACTTAGATGGGGGACCGCTTGGGAACACCGCGTGTTGTTGGCATAGTTACTTTTTTATTATAGAAAAATATTAAATTTTGTTTCGATTTATCTTTTTGTAATTAATTTTCATTTTTAATGTTTTTTTTCTAATATTTCTTTAACATTGCAATGTGTTGTTTATGGATTACATTAAAAGACATTAAAAGCTTCTTTAAAATGATACAATGATATGAAACACATGAGAGGGTCGCCTCAAATGTTTATTTGTTATGAGATTGGTAAATATAATAAAATGAAATTAGTTTTGGTGTTTAGGCACCAAATAGGACATTTTTGAATCGATATAATGTTTGCACTCAATAGTTTATCTCGTAGCCAGTGAAGAATTTGTATTGTGCTGATTCAAATTGTTGTACTTTGGCCTTCCCTCCGTAGGAAGTCGTCTTGCGTTGAACTCTCAACTTTATTTATTGGGCTTTTGGGACGATTCTCGTAAAGTATACAATCAGCTCCAGATGTTGAATGGGAACGATGTAATAAGCAGGTGGAGGATTATGGGTTTCTTAATCTGTTGAGTACAGACGCATGGCATGCTTGCGTTGCTCGGCTGAGCTCGTCGAATGGGAGGGTTCTTGTCTCTGCTGCTCAACCTTGCCTACTACTGTAACATAAATCATGCCAATAGGTAAGAATCGCAATTGATTAATAAAAATCAATTCGACAATATTTGAAAATAAATCAGACGGACGTCATCACATAGTGGCGCTAAGATGTTTTTAGCTACGTCGAACCCACCCTACCTTGGAAGTTTCTTCCCCATTCTTTGTTTACCTTTTTTTTTCTCAGCTCAGTTCAGTCCCACCGAATCCTTTAGTCGCCATTCACATCCCATGGAATTAAAGACCTTAAGAATCCATCGAGCTTTCTGCTCGAATAAAACCAATTATTTTCATCATTTCGACGTGATTTACAATATCAAATTTTTATTGAAAATTAAGAAACATTCGCAACGTGTGACAAAAAAAAAACAACAATAACTAATTAAAAGCAATAATTTTAAATAATCAAAAAAAAAAAAAAAGGTATCTAGCAAGAAAAAAAAAAAAGAATCTTGAAAAACTAATAAATTAAATCAAAAAAAAAATATACATAGACACATCACATATAATGGGGTTTCGATTCAATTTAGCCTATGTTAAATATAACTTAGTACAAAATGATAGAAATATACTTATAAGTACTAGTTTCACTACGAACAGCACAGGCCGGATTCATACGTATCCACTTTTCCCATTAATTTTTGCATATATGGTTAATACTTTAAGCAAAATAGATATATGAATTGTAATTATATTTTACTAACCTAGATTGAGCTCAATATAGATATGTGGTTATCCTTTCTGAGGAGGCAATATAAAATGTAAGGAGAGAAGGGGGAAACAGATAGATTCCTCTGCCTAACAAACGAAAATTTTGTTAATTTCATATTCCCGGTTATGTATGTATGTAGGTATATTTTTTTTATCACTACAAAATCTTAACAAGACAAACAAATGATCTTAAGAATTTAACTAAGTATCAAACAAAAATGGACAAAAAAAATAAATTTAACGAAATATCACGCCAAAAGTTTAACAATTTTCATAATATTTAAGTGATTCCTTGAAATATCGTATTTTCAATAATAGTCTATGTCCTCGTAGTGTGAAGCAATTCATTTGGTCCAATCTATATATACTTGTCTCCGGTACTGAGATCCCATATGATATATACAGTGTGCCTTAAGCTATATAGTATATTTGGCCAAGTATTTAAGGGGCAATTTGTTTGAGGGATTCACACAATTTAGATAATAAAAATTCTTTATATATATTTTTTTTTTGTTTTCTCTTCTTGAATATACGTATCACTTCATTTGAGATTTGAGTTTAAAAAAAAACTTAATATTAAATTATTTGCTTTACAAATATAATTTAAATTTTCTTTGTTTAAATGGAAGAAAATGAAATGATACCAATTTTTTTTTATGTGGATTTTGATGGTTCTGTCTTCACTGTCAGGTTTTTTCGGTGGCGATCCCGACCTCTTCAAGATCGCCGGTGATCGCCAATATAGATCCTGATTATCTAAATCATATTTGGCCAAGTATTTAAGGGGCAATTTGTTTGAGGGATTCACACAATTTAGATAATAAAAATTCTTTATATATATTTTTTTTTTGTTTTCTCTTCTTGAATATACGTATCACTTCATTTGAGATTTGAGTTTAAAAAAAAACTTAATATTAAATTATTTGCTTTACAAATATAATTTAAATTTTCTTTGTTTAAATGGAAGAAAATGAAATGATACCAATTTTTTTTTATGTGGATTTTGATGGTTCTGTCTTCACTGTCAGGTTTTTTCGGTGGCGATCCCGACCTCTTCAAGATCGCCGGTGATCGCCAATATAGATCCTGATTATCTAAATTAATAACACTGTAGAACACTGTAGCACAAAAAAAAACGTCTTTAAAAAAACCCACCAACAGACAAAACTATAAATTATTTGAATCCAAAAAAATGCCGGTATTTATTTAATTGCTTTATATAGTTCCTTTTTTTAATTATTTTTTTGTACCACTAACGCACTATTTAGGTTTAATTTTTTTTATTAAAATTGATTAATAACCTTGTTTAAACTAGTTAAAGGTTAAAAGAAACCAGAATCAAACTACTTTTAATTTATAATTTAAGCTTTAAACGTCCGACCTTTTTGGTAGTTGGTTTCAATTTAACCTCTCCTCTCCATATAATTTTTTTTTGAAGCCCATATCATTCCAACTTACTCTTGATTAATTTCAATCGTTCGATTAGAATAACCAATCAAATATGTAATATATACGTCCCTGTGAATGATGTACACAGAGAAGCGCCCTCTGTTGAACATCCTAAAACTAAATTCAAGCGGCCATCATTCTTTTCGCAACAATTCTGCAAAAAGTATTTTTCCTTATCTACCCAATCACAATTTGAGAACAGTTCCCAACCAAAGATCTGAATGGAAGATTCTCATCTTTATCATTCCCAACGACACCTAACATCTTTTCCACGAAACTAAACAGGCCAGGTATGTAAACAAAAAATATAATCTATAGAAGACATCATAATGATTTTGTTTTCTCTAGGTGTTTACAACAACGAGAATGAAACATTCAATCTGTGTGTCCAATCCACAAAAAAGGAGACGCTCTGACATGCACCAACTATACAGAGGAATTAGCCTCCTAAACGTCGCTTATAAAATCTTGTTGGCTTGGTCAAAGTCGGTAAGAACACCACCGGACCGTTTGATGTTGAGAAAGGTCTAAGACAATGCGACGCGCTATCATGCAACCTATTTAACATCGTTCTTGAAGCAATTGTAAGAAATAGCAAGTCAACACCACTGGTACAATTTATCAAAAGTCCGTTCAACTCCTCGCGTATGCAGATGACTACACATAATCGGCCGAAATAAGCGAGCTGTGACTGGTGCACAAGGCAAAGATGGGATTAACTGGTTAATGAAGACAAAACGAAATATATGTTATCAACGAGAAAGGAATCTCAACATCGTCAACGATGGATAGATATAATTTTGAAGTAGTCAAGGACTTCTACCTGGGATCCACTATAACAACACAAAACGACATCAGTGCAGAGATCAAACGAACAATTACTCTTGCCAACCGCTGTTTCTTCGGGCTGAGAAAGCATTTAAGTAGTAAAGCCTTTTCTCATAGAACCAAGGAGACGTTATATAAGACCTTAATCATCCCAGTCTTGCTGTATGGGGCGGAAGCATGGGCATTAAAAGACTCGGATGAGAAGTTACTTGGGAGCCTTGAGAGAAAGATCCTTCGAGTGATTTTTGGTCCTGTGTGTATCGACGGAGTATGGAGAAGAAGATTGAATGACGAACTATACAGGCTATACAGCGATATTGACCTGTTCAAGAAGCTGAAAATGATGAGATGGCTTGGTCACGTGGAGCGTATGAACACCAACGCACCAGCCCGACGAGTCTTCAAGACCATTCCTGATGGTGTACGCAGCATTGGAAGACCCCCAATAGATGGCGCACACAAATGGAAAACGACCTCAGCCAACTTGCGGTACAAAATTGGAAGCGGCTAGCTAGGAACAGAGCTGGCAGGAGAGACATGTTGGTTGAAGCCGTAGTTCATCCTGGACTGTAAGCGCCATCTTAAGTAAGTAAGTAAGCAAAAGATATAGAGGATGACTGGAAAAAACTTTCAAAGTCTCCAATATCATTTTACTGGGCTTATAAATACTAGCTTTTGTATGGAAAATCATTTTATTTTTCATACGAAAGCTTAGACAAATGAGAGCATTAACTTTAAGGAAAATTAGTTATTATTATAATTATAAGTTTAGATTGCGTAATTATATTCATGCAACGTAATTCAATTTTTGTCACGGTACTTTTGCGTTTGTTTTAGCGGAAAGATTAAATTTTCAACTCAATTTTAATTTCCAGAAAATGTCGTCAAAAACCTAAGCCACTTTATAAATTCTGATGTTTTCTCCAAAGCGCCAAAAAGTCATAGAATTCGCAAATAAAATAAATGTTTAAAGGTTTCTTGTTTGTTTACTGCAACAATCAGTGATGAAATGAAATATAAAATATTTTATAAATTAAACTCAGATTTTAACCAACTAAATGTCAACCAATTTTAATATTTAAATGCGTTTTTAATATTTAAATGCGTTCATTGTACATATAATAATTATTTATTATAACATGAGTGTGTAGAGTTTTAGTCAGCACATGACGCAGTCGTTTGCTGATGTGTTGTTGTTTGAGACTGTGGTAACGGCCTTTGTTCTTCTTCTTGGTGAGTCTGTATATGATGTCTCATCTGATCTTGTGAGCTTCGATGTTGGGATGAAAAAAACCTAAGAATTGATGTTTCACTGTTTCGTCGACTAGACGTTGGAGTTCTTTGTGTATGATGCTGGGTGTGGTGAGAGTTTGAATGAGTGGATGAAGGAGACATTATTTGATCGCTTATATTCGAACTGGAGTGGGAAGTTCGTCTTCGGGACATAGAGCTTTGTAGTCTTGAATTGGTTTCGACAACACGAAGACTTTGTAATCTCGGAGAAGAAATACAATGACTAGGGCTGCTTAAAGAGCTATCATCCCTATTTAATTGTCTTTCATCTTGAATTTTATCAGACAGTGTAATACTTCGATTGGACATTAATTTTTGCTTTCGAATTTTCGTCAACCAATCTACTTTTTCTTTGAGTTTTCTTTTTGGTGACATTATGCCCAAATGTGGTGCGTCACCATCAACAACATAATTTGGAAGGTTTGATGTCGGGGAAAAAATCACAGATGAAAAGGCTGAACTGGATGCAGTAGGAGACGTTATGACGCTTGATGCGCTTGCATTGGCGTTACTTAAAATTCTTTCACTTAAAGGTGAGAAAAGTTTCAACGAAGCCAGAGCATAAGCGCTTGTTGACGGAAGGACGGCAGACGTTTCGGTTGAACCATTGGTACTATTGTATTTATTTTCTTGGTTGCTGTCTTCTGGGTTGTCACGTATTGGACTAACTATTGATTCATTGCTATTCTTTTCCTCAGAAATAGCACAAAGTTTTGATGTGCTTGGTGCAGTGGGACTAAACAAACGTCTACCTCTGGATTCAATTACTTTTTGCCGTTTTTGTTCACTTCCTGCATTCTCGTAGGAAGAACTTTCACCCACCATATCAGCAAATGATCTTTTTGATGGTACTTTCTCTTCGGTACTCGGCGTTTTTTCGTTTTGTTCTACAATTCTTTTAAGCGATCTTGGAGTACACTCAAGCTCCTTTAAATTGTATTTGTGGTGCGTAGTTGTGGTTGATTTAGGTTTTTTATCACTTGAATGGCAAAGCTCAGCATGTCCTCGGTAGAGAGTATGATCAGACTGATTAATTGTTTCTGGTCCGATTCGCCAGATTTTATGCCGTGCGTCATCACTACATGTAACTATAGGCGTATCACCATACGCTGCCCATGCAACGCAAGTTACTTCTACCGTGTGTCCAGAAAGAGCCACCAGTGGCTCAGACTGTTTTAGATTCCATATATAAGCTTTGTCATCGCTGCTCCCACTTACTAAATATTTTCCATCTGGACTTAGACACGATTTAATAAAGAATGTACTGTTTCGCAGGCCATGATACACTTGAAGTGGTTTTGTTGAATACGAAAAGAGATTGTAGCAATAAATTGAGTTGTCTGTACAATTGGCATACAGTTTAGCACCAGCTTCGTCAATTATTAGATTTGTAAAACCCTTAAATGTGGAGGAGCCCGCATACGGTAAACTGTATTTAGGCAAAGGTTCTTTTTTGTAGCAAGTGTAATTTCTTCGAAGATCCCATACTTTTATGACGCCATCTCCTGCTCCGCATGAAATAAGCGTTTCGCTATCCTGAAACGCAAAAAAAAATGTTTTATTTATTTTGAAGAAATGTATGGTAGAGTTATTGTCGAACACATATCTGAGAATAATGTGAGCTAAGAAATTACATATATATGCAAGTCTTCTAGATAGAACTAGCCGACAGTTTGAGTCATTCGCATCATTGCGTCCCAAAAATTATTTTATTCAATACAAGTCTAACTTATTTCTATTTAATTGGTCAGATCACTTTTTTGAATAAATGTCAACCACAGTTTGAACGAAAGCCGGGAAGTTTTCGATAAATAAATTATGTTATTTCAATAGTCACATAATCATTTTAATTACCTGAAAAACCAATCCTGTGATACTACTTGAAGTGGCGTTTTGCCCAAGTTTAGGTGTTCTAGACTTTTTCTTTTGTGAAACGGGCGTGCCTGGCCCACCAGAATGACCACTATATATACAATTGTCCGCCCTGGGAGTCAAGTCTAGATTCAAATTTGCCCTTGTATCCCATATTAAAATAGCTCCATCTCTTCCACCTGTAGCGAATACTGAAGAGTCTCTTTTGCGAAACGCAGCAGTTTTAACAGAGCGTGTATGACCATTGAATGATCGGCTTTCGCGTATTTCAGAACCAGTGACGTCCCAAAGACGAGCTGTGTGATCTCCTGAAGCTGAAACAAACTTCATTTCACCGGGCGCCCACTCCAGATCGAAAACCGCATTGAAATGGCATTGTGGCGCGCTTAAAGCTTTCTCTTCGGAGTCAGTATTTCTGAGGGTTGTATCCTGCAAGGCAATCTAAAAAAGGCGATTTTATACATTTATTCTTTAATAATATATATTGAATTTCAATTGAGTTACCTTTCCATCTTCGTTGGCTATGGCTAAAATATGCTTATAACCCTCACAATTTGCAAATTTGGCAGAAAATATAGGTGGTTCTGGATTAAAATCTGAACTATAGGTACTTGGAGTAATACCTCGCCAGCTGTCTTCTTTGGCTACGCACAGACGACGAAGTGCAAAATCGTATGTTAAATCGTTTGCTAAAGTTTCAATAAATATGTTTTAATTAAGATGTTAGAACAAATTTTTAAATGATTTGGAAAATTTTAATAATTTTTTTTTGGCGCGATTCCAAACTAAGACCAACTGTAGTAAACAACGTTTTCAATTTAAAATATCTCAAAAGAACATGATTTTTAGGCGGATTCAAAAATACTTACATATACCCTGTTGTTTTTCGAAAAAAGATAGAACTCTATTCATTTTGTTATTAATTTATTAATATTAAAAATCATTAAATTCAACTACAACTTATTTGAGCGGAAGACTGCAACATTTTAAAATTACAAATGTCAAAATTATAAATTGCGCGCAATTGTCAAATTAAGGACTGTTTGCTTTAGTATGGTTCACATGACAGTGATGTCACTTTATACAGCTCGTAGTACTACTAGCACAATTGCCGTACTAGTTATAGGGCTTTGACCACAAGTCATCAACTTGTACTCCTCTTTAGAAACAAATTTTCACACGCGCTTTTCTATACATGAATACGTGTGAACAGCTAAATGCAAAATTGTAAGAATGTATTGCTTGGACAAATTTGACAATCCCATTTGAAATGCACGGTCACGAATACATAGTTAAACTTTTGCAGTTTTAAAAGTTTGTAGCTAAAAGTGTGTTGAGCCTCCTCAGATGGTATGTTCTATTTATTTATTATTCTATGGCTTTGACATGAAAACGATGACACCATTGACGTATTAGGTATGGACCGCCAGTAGCCAACTTCACGCATGTTCCAACATAACTAGGGGCGCCATCAACTACTAACAGGGAATCTGCGTAGCAGTGTTATGATTTCTTTAATAAATTATTTACCATTGAAATATTTTGGTGGAAATTATTATCAAACTACTTTTATTTTACAAAACACATCCACTCCTTATGCCATGAGTTACTTACAGATGATTCTAATGGCGAAATTAGTACACGTATTTAACACTAAAAGATGATGGCGTTTTTAGACTGTTTTTAGCTGGAACAACTTTTCTTGGCTGTTTGTATGAAAATTTTAACCGACTGGCGGTTCATATCTAGTACGTCAATGGATGACACATTCATGTATAGGAGGATTTGTCTCGTAAAATGAAAGTAGTTTTCAAAAGTAAATAATTCTTTATTGAGGATTGGTAAAGTTGAAATGCGCAGTGGGTAGTAATAACTTGAACTAAGATATTGTACTAATGAGCAAATATAACTTAAGGCAGAACCATAATAGAAGAATTAGTACGTAAGGTGCCGTACGAAATTAGCGAGAACAAGGAATTTGTATAGTGCGCACATAATGTCGGATTGCTCAGTTTCGGCAAGTTTTCGTTCACTTTTGCCTCCGTACGTAAAGAGCGCTCCAGAGCGCAGTTTACGAACGTAAATCTGACAGCCAGCCAAATACATGTGAAATTAGCTTGTGTGTGCGTTCGACCATTATGGTCGACTGAAGGTAATGGTGGCACTTAAGGAAACTTGACGTAGAACTATGACATTAGCTTTCGTTTGCTTACGACTATTATGGTTGGCCCTTTAGTTCTTATTTGGACTACAGATAGCGCCATTAATCCAATATACTAGTGGTACGTTCTTTTAATTACAATAGTTGATTATTGTTGTTGTGTCAAAAAATTCTTATCATCGACATGAGTTGGAAATAGGGAATTTTACCATCTTGTCAAAAGAAAAAATGACAGCTCACACTATACAGATGACAGATTGAAATATGTATCGTAATCAATTTGTCAACAATGATGAAAAAAATTCATACTGGATACTGCTCTTTTTGACAATTCTGTGAGAACGAAAAAGAGATATATCGTTGTTACCTAAAAAGCCCTATAGGAATTTTTATGTAACAACAATATATCTCGTTCGCGGAAAATTTTTTTTATCATTGGTGAAAAATTGATTAAAAACAAGAGCGGACATTTTATTGTTTTGCGCGAAAATTGTGAATGGTATATTATTTAACTTTTAAGTCACGGAAGTCTGAAATTTCACAGGAAAAAAAGAGATTATTTATAAAATACTTTTACAAGATTTTGAGATAGACAGTTTGAAAAAAGCCCGATACATATTTCAATCTGTCATCCGCGTAGTGTGAACTGTCATTTTTTTTTTCTTTTGACAAGATGGTAAAATTCCCTATAGTTATAGATAGCTCCGTATTGTTTAACCTTTTTTCACGGTATAGGTATATTATTTCACTCAAATTCATAATATTTTTTATAAATCTTCAAATTTTTAACGATTTTGTACAAATGTTCAGGTAAACATACAATGGTCATGAATAATGATACTTGTAATTGAATGGAAGTGCAAAATATAAATGACGGCTTATTATTGCTTCAAGCATAATAAAAACAAAGCTATCCTAGCGATTGTATGATGATCGTTTGGAACGCAGCCATATTATTCACACAGCCTATAACGTGTTTAATCTCTGTCTTCACACTACGAAAAAAGCAGCCCAATATGATTTATTTAAAAGAAAACTTCTTGATTTTGAGGGCAAATCTTTAAGATTAAATGAAAAACGCTATAAGTGAGCTATTGCTACAAGACGCTTGCCTCTTTTTTTAAATTTTTCTTTGAAAAATAATCGGTTATGCTCACGCTTTTACTGATACAGACTGCATTGTATATACATTTCTATAGTATTTTCATTGTATATTAATTTCTATAGTACAATCATGGAGCAGCGCCATCTAAAGAAAGTTGTGAACCGCACAATTCTAGGTTCTTACATTTACTAAGTGTCTTTTCTGTTACCCTAAAAATAGTCGTCAACAAAACAAATTAACAATATTTAATGTATATTATTGGCTCTAAAATCTATATTTCCTTGACAAAAGTCGTAAACAAAACAAAAATCATGTATGTTTACTATTGTTGTTAGGGTAACAGAATGGACACTTAGTAAATGCACGAACCTAAAAATGTGTTACTCACAAGTTTCTTAAGATGGCCAGGCGGTGATTATTCAGCATGAAAATACTATAGAAATGTATATACAATGGTATTTTCATGCTGAATAATCACCGCCTGGCCATCTTGAGAAACGTGTGATAAACACATTTTTAGGTTCGTGCATTTAATAGTTGTCTATTCTGTAACCCTGCCAACAGTCGTAAACATATATCCAAATGTGCAGTTAACAACTTTCTTTAGATGGCGCTGCTCCATGGTTGTACTATAGAAATTTATATACAATGCAGACTGATTCGATTCTGAAATTGTTTCATTGTATAAGACATCAACGCAAATTTTCATCCACTTTTTGAACATGCAAATACAAATGAATTGTTAATTGCATGGACAAATTGCATTGAATATATTCTTTAAACTATTTATTTCGTAGTTTTGTTTGTTTATTACACAGGTCATCAACTTGTACTCCTCCGTGTTCTCCCGTATAAAACTCGACTAAAAAGGTAAATCATCTTAAGTCTATTCTTAGCATTTTTCAGGAGAGCAAAAAAACGCTAAATAGAAGCTTTCCAAAAAAACTTTCAAACAAAGACTTCTTAAAAAAAACTTTTTTAATGTAAAATTTAACGTACTTTTTTTTAAAATTTATTGTGAGAAGATATTTTTTATATTTTGTGAGTTACATGCCTAAATATGACTTAAGATAGTTTGCCTAATTAAATTTTTTTTCAATTATTGATTTCTAAAATCTTCAGTTGAGATAAGATTCTTTGCCTACTCTTTTCGAAAAATCTTCCCAGCTACTAAGTTGATGTAAGATGAATTGCAAATGCTTTAGAAAAAATAAACGAGACATAAGATGAAATTTTAATACTTTTATTCAATTTAAAAATAAAAGTTTCAAACATAAACGACTATTCTTAAATCACATTTCAGTTAAAAAAAGTTCACGGTAACATAAAATCAACTTTAAAAGAATTCATAGAGATCAATACTATATTTGATGTTATTTTTAAGTTATTGAAGTATATCTTCGAACTCAAAAATAAAATGCGTAGTTAAAAATTAGGTTTCTTCTTCCGAGTCCTCTGAAAGATCTGGATGAATATCCGGTTGATCATCGTATTGCAAATTAAGGTAGAAGTCATGATAGTTTGAATTTATCAAATCAAGCATATCAATAAGGTCCTTTTTCTTTGCAGCACTTATTTTCATGGGTCCATTTTATGCCGTTTTTACATCACTTGTGGTTAATCTGGTAATTCCCCTTTTCTTTGTGTTCAATATTTTGAAATCCTCTTCTTCTGCTAAACTGGTCTTATACTTGACAATTCCAAATGTTTTTGTGTACCTCAGCCATCTAACTGAGCTCCATTTAAATGATCTTTCCAAATTTAGCCGCCTCTCAACTTCTTCACCCATTTGTTGAAGGATGGGGTCCATATTTTCGTTTTGTTCTGAGACCATACGAGTATTATCTTCAGAAGAACAGTTCGGGTCTGCAATGTCAACATTACCGTTCCCTTCTGAGACGATGCTTTCGTCCTCAGAAAAAGGATAGTAGTTCGGATCTGTTATGTCATCGTCGAAAATCTCATCAGTCAGAAATTGAAGATCATTGTTAACAGTATCTTTTTCGGGAACGTCTGATGAGCTAGATTGATTACCCGTTTTGTTTTTTGAATTAACCATTCGCAAAATGGCTGCTGCACGTGAATTACTATACATTATATCTGAAAATGTAATTAAACGGTATACTTTATAACATGCTACAGTTATTTTTAAGGCTAATAAAAATCTAATAAAGGTTAAAGTTAAAATTGTTTACCTGTATTTTATTTATTTCTTCAAGTTTATTGTTAGCGTTAGAAAACTGACGATTATTTTGTACGGCTTCTACATAAATCTAAATGAAATGCAGATATAATTACATTCCTCTTTTATTTTCTTTTAATTTTTGTTTACCGATCAATAATCCTTTTCTCGATTTTTTATCCACAATTTCACCTTAAGCTTAGAAAAAACACATGCGCACTGAGTGGAATATTGAACCAAACTGCCAGAGAATGTATCTTATGTCATCGTTATTGCGTGTATTTTTTTTATTTTACAAATGGTAAATTATCCTGTGTCTACTTAGGGCTCAGAAAACAACGGTTTAAATTTCACGAAAACATCTAATATCAACATAAGATGATTTACCTTTTCTCACTTTTCAAACATTTTTTGACAAATTGTATCTTAAGTCAACTTAAGGGTGATTTTTTGTTTGGTTTGCATGTGGTAAAGTATCTTAAGTCAACTTAATATATTTTACGTTTTTACAATCATAACAAACTCCTTAGATAAAATTATCTAAAGTCTGCTTATAATTTGTTTATTCGATTGAACACAACATCTTATGTGGATTTAAGATATTTTACGTTGTGTCTGAATACATTTTTAAAAAGGAAAAGGAATGAGATAGAAGAATACGGATGAGACAGATCTATGCTCCTTTGAAATAATAACAAGATCCATTAATAATAAGCAAATCATCCTAAATTGACTTAAGATGTTTTACCTTTTCAATCGAGAAAATATTTTATATATACTAATCTTGCACTGAAAAACTGGACCTTAGAGCACAAATAATTTAAGTTACAACGTTTCTCTATATTCAGAAAGTAGAACACTTATTTTCAGCTAAACGTTGCGTAATTCATTTGACCCCTTGGGTTAACTAAATCAATATCAAACAAAGGTATTAACTGTGCGCTATTGCACTGAAATGCTCCCAGTACCCTTCTACTCTTTTAGCTGGCATCATCGATGAATCGATTTGATCTTACAATCGATAATACACAAACTACTTCATTTTAAATAAATTTGTTCTTGATTAATATCTATCTATTTAAAAATATTTTTAATCTTTGGCCCAAACGTATGTTTTAAGGTTAAAGCTAAAACCAGTTCCTTACTAAATAAATGATGATTGCATTACTCTCAAATATCTTGAAGAAGTAGAAATCGGTAAGCTTATTTACCCTTGCCATTTTAATGGTTACCTTCAAACTGCTTTTTTGGTGAATGAATAATCTTTGTAGTTTAAATATGTATAAAATAGTTAATGTTTAATTTCTTTATTTTGATTTAAATTAATACACAACATTACCTTAAAATTAAGCTACATATGTTTATAATATTCAACTTATATTCAAGATTTATAACTTTATACTTATTTACTTATGTTCCTTTTATTAACTTTTAAAAAGAGAATTATCCAACGACAATTGTTCAATAACATCATTAATTAGTTGCTTAGCAATATAAATTTCTTTATCATTTCTGCCACTGCTTCGTATTTGATTTCCAATATGATCGCCATATAGAGAATATTGATCTTGCATTGCTTTTTTACCTATAAGTTGCCTCATGCAATCAAATGCTTCTTCAACACATCTCGAAATTCGTGATCCATTTCCTATGGCACTAAAATTATTGCCAGGAACACCCTTTGAACTTCCGAACCCTGACAGGTAAGTTTCTTGGAGTACTTCGTTCTCGATTTTTATATCTGTAGATAGCTGATCTTCGTGAAGTGAATCCTGTAAAAGTGTAAACAATTAAAAACAAATATTATTAAGTTATTTCTTAGTTTAATTTGAAAGTAAAAAAAGCCGTTAAAGTGTTAAAGTTAAATATAAATGTATACACTGAGTTTATGTACACTGAGGAACACTGGAATGGAACCCACATTTTTGATTTGGTAAAAAACATGGTTGAGAGATAGGCAATAATTGCTAACTTCGTTGGCAATCATTGTACTCGTAGTAGCAAAACACCATCGTCACCAAAACCTACCTTTAGTACCCAGAACCTGGGTGGAGGAGGAGGACAAGAAGAAATTTACTAAAGTACTTATAGTTGAAGATAAGAACAAGTTCTTGGAGAGTGCTACTGAAAAGAGGAATATTATATGCAACAGGACAAGACTACTCATCTCCCGAAAAAGAGTAAATCTTTATTTCTTGCCATAATAATTATAAAAAATAAAAGGCTCGAATGGATCACAGAAACTTGCTATTGAGGGAAGTTACACTTCGCATACAGCAAATTGCGAACATTTATTTGTGCGGGACAGTGCTTCACAAGTAAAAAAAATTAAATACATTGAATCTATGATCAAAAAGATGATGCATCCAAAAGAAGACTAGCTATGTATAAAAAAGAAGACTTCGACAACATCAAACAAAGCTATGCCGTTGCGTTATATAATCAAACTTAGTACCTACCTACCATCTGTGATACTTTTTTTTTGTATATTTGTCAATTTATTTTGATTTTGTGTCAGTGCTGTCGTGGTATTGTTTGCAATGTAGGATAAATTGACAAATATGTAAAAAGATTAAATATAAAGTAAGCAAAGTGATAATAGTTTTATGTCATTACCTAATGAAAAACAAATACAAATTGTTATTGTTTTCTTTTCTTTTTTTAAAAAATGATAGATTCAATAAAATTATATCCCCTGAAGATGTGAGTAAAACTCACGAAACGTTGGGAGAAAATAATGGAATAAACGTGTTTTATTCGCATTAAAAAATTGAAAAGACCAAAAGAGCCAACTTAGAAAACTTATAACTCATGAATCATGATGCTGTTTTTGTGCGGGATTTTCTTTGTTACCACATAAGATGTCATGAATTACTCTCCTTAATATATATATATGCTCCAATGAGGCCGTTGAGGGAAAGATCGCTTTTTTTTGAGTCATTTCATAGCAAGAACTACGGAAGGAAAGAACCAATTTCACAGTCAATTTCAGAGTTCAACGAAGTTTATGATTATGTCGATTGATATCTATCCAGAGAAAAATTCAAGAATGTATTATACTATTTATTTTTAAGACACTAATTATTTCTTGCTTAATTTCAAGTTATTTAATACTATTTATGTAGTCTGTGAAGTCCTAAAGCTGTAGATCAAATAAATAAATAAATAAATAAATAAAAAAATTGAAGCATCACGTAAGCGTATGGGGAATGAAGCGGCGGGAAAATGTGGCATCTTCGGTGACCGAAAAATGCCCTCTTAAAAAAGGCTCTACATTATTTCTGTTGTTCATCCTGGGCTTTAACAGGCCGGATATTCCTGGACAATGTACAAAAAGTATAATAGTAAATTGATTGCATTTAGGATAATGATTGATTGAATTAGAAGTAAGAAGATCCGAAGAAGTGTTCACTACAAAAATACCATCGACCGATTCTGTAGAATAATTTCAGTAGCGTCTCAGCAAATATTTGGTTTAGTTAGGTAATAAATACTGATAAAAACAAATTTATTTTTGCAAGTATTTACTAAAGAAACAATAAATGTACACATTTTACATTGTGACAACTATTGAATAAAATGTATTTTGCGCTTGCTTACCCTCTTGATTTCTTGTAATCTTTGGGGATCGATTTTTGAATATAAAATATTTCGAGCTACTCTTTCTTCAGGTGTAAGTTTACTTAAGTATTCTTTGAGCTTCTGTTGTTTTATTTCTACCATTTGTTCCCTTTTTAAATTAAAATCATCTCGGTCTTCCGGCGAAAGAGAATCAATACAAGCAGCAAGTTTTTCTTTGTGCTGTTCCAAATTTAACATTTCTTTTCGTCTTTGGCGATAAAGTCTTGTGCGTTCTGTGTCTTTTTTGACAATAATTTGTTTTTGTTCTGGGGTGAGAGTCTGTCGTAGTTTATCTCGATATCGTCTTATCCATTCTACTCGTTTTATTCTTTCTTCTTCTCTTTGCTCTGGTGTTAACCTGGCATAACGTGCTGCATTGTTTTTTCTTCGTTGCTCTCTTTTTTCTTCTGCTGTTTTCACAGTTCGTGGGCGGCGTCGATTCTGTTTTGGTGCCTCTAATTTTTGTTTTCGTTTCAAAAGACGTGCTTCTCTTCTCTTAATTCTATTAACCTTCACTGCTTCGCGATCTTTTGCAAGACGGGCTTCTTTTTCTTCGGGAGTTTCATTCATACGAATTTTTTGACGATATTCTTTATTATATTCTTTCTTGTTAGCGGTTTTTCGTATTTTAACAGGTTTTTCTAATTCTCTTTTAAGTTTTCTTCTTGCATTTATTCGAGCACGTATAGCTGTAGCCTTTTCTGGCATTTCCATCTTTAAACGTTCACGTTTAAGACGATCTTTTTCATTCATTTTAATGCGACGGGCTTCCTTTTGCTCTTCCGTCATACGAGCTTCACGCAAAATTCGATTTTGTCGGTCTCTCTCCCGCATTTTTTGTCGATCTTCTGCTAAACGTTGGGCCGCCAGTAAGCCTTGTTCACCTCCTGAGTTTGCTTCAATTTTCATCAACATTTTTTTCATGCACTTCCGTTTATATGCCTCAGCTTCTTTCGCAGCCCGCATCGCTTTTTGTTCTGGAGTTTCATTTTGTCTTTTAGCTTTACGATATTCTTTATTATAATCTATGTTATTTTCGGACTTAATTTTTTTTAGTTCTTTTAGTAGTTCACGCTGACGTTTTCGTTCTTCCATTGCATTTTTTCGAGCCTCAGCAGCAGCAGCTCGTGCAGCAACTCTTTCCTTTCGTTGGAGGCGCATTATCTTTTCTTTTTCAGTCGCCTTAGCACGTCGAACCGCTCTTTCTTCTGGGGTTTCATTTGCTTCTATCATTGCTCGTCTCCGTCTTTCCCTTTCTGCTGCTAACCTTCGTCTTAAAACATCTTTTGGAATGCTATCTGGCTCCCTGCTTGCTTTATCTATAGAGCTACAGGGAATGCAGCTCATAGAATTTTCCTCCGGTTCTTTCTTAGCAATATAAACTGTCTGTGAATGTGAATCAGCTGTCGCTATGAGCCCTACTTCAGTGTGAATATCCATATCTATTACTATTTTGTACTTCTATAATCGAGTCTACAAAAAATAAATAATTTTTAAAAACACATGTTCACATCATTAGATTTGTACATAATCCGATAACGATTCATTTTGGTTAACTAAATCTAAAATTCAGTAGGTGAATAATTAAAAACGGTTAAAATCCAAAACAAAAAATCAATGTTGTTAAACATATGTATGTTTACAATTGAATATTTTATTTTGCTTTTGCAATGCAAAGAAAAGAAATTATAGATTTATTTAAATGAAAACAATTAGAAAACATTCAAATAAAACCAAATGTAATTGTTTTATGTTTTGCAATGTATCAAAAGCAACAAATTTCAAATTTTAATTTTGGAAACAAATATTTTGTGTTTCTTTCTTTTTGTCAACAACACAAACCTACCCTTGTGCGTTGTGCAGGATTTTTTGAGAACCAAAAAACCCAGGTTTTTTGATAGCTCTTGGGGCTGTCAAGAAAACCTGGGTCGACCCTGGGTAAAATTCAACGAACACAACTAGTGTCTGCTTTATCCGCCATTTTGAAAAAGACGTTAATACGATTTTCTCGACTTCTATTGGTCGTACAATAGTTTACTTTTTTTAGTTTTATGAGAAAAAATATTTTCTACAACTTTGGCCCCTATTACGGTTGTCAAATATCAAAACGATAATTGATGTTATTCAACAAAATTGATCCATCGGTATTATCGTTGTCAATTATCAAAATTTTTGATAAACTGTGAGTGCCACTCAGATTTCAGATCTATTGTGAATTGTTTTATTGACTAACTTGGTATTATCGTTGTCAAAAATATTGGTGTTTATCAAATTTTCAGTCAAACGCAAATTCGCTGTTGATAATTTTGATAGAACTAATTCGTTTAATTTTTTGTAAGAAAACGCAGTGTATTGTTCACTTTTATATTTATTTATACAATATACAATAATTAATACTGTTTGGTTAACTTATTTTTATTAAAATTCACTTGCACAGACTTTTTCTTTTTGTTGTTTGGTGTCCAAATAGGAGGTACATGTATGTACGTACATTGTACCTACATAATGCACATTCCTTTGCCTGTTCCATTATTTCCACAAAATGTTTTATCACTTTTTTATTTCACTTTTTTAAAACACAAATACCTATAATAATAAAAAAAGACCAACGATATTTACTTCATTTACTCGAAAATAAACTAAAACAATAAAAAAAACGCAATACAATCGCAAATGAAAAGAATAGAAAACTGAAACGTCAAACAAAATGCCCGTTCACAAGAGAATTTTGTTAATCATTCACAATAGATCAAAAATTTATCAAACGACAATCATAATACCGAAATTTTGTTTGATTGATAAATGTTATCGTCTATCAAACAAATGATCTTTGACAACCGTAATAAGGGTGTTTATTTCACAAATATTTTTCACAGATCTTATACATAAAAATATATTTCCAAAAAACTGTCAACATTTTTCATTTGGTAGTCCAAAGCCGTTCGGAACCACTTCGGACAACCACTCCTGGTACAAGTGTATATAGTGAGAGGCTATTTTCAGAAGCCGGTGTTGCTTACGAAGATAAATACAATCGTTTGCTACCAACGAATGCTAAAAAAATTGTTTTTATTTACCTTAACCTACAGTTAGTTAGTTATAAATACTAAAACAATATTTTTAAATAAAATGGGTAATTTTTTTTTAATATGTTTTTTTTATTTTAGATTTAAAATTCGGTATTCGGCCGAATGTTGTGAACTATTCGGCCGTATGTTGTGAACTATTCGGCCGAATACCAAATTCGAAGCTTATCGGTTCAGCCGTTTAGGCTTTAGGTAGGTACTTGCATATGTCGTTATTGTTATCGGCTGGTCGCCCAGAAGCGTCCGGATCCGGAATCATCCAGAAGACTTCTGAAACCGTTTGCTCGGCACACAGAATGACAGTTCCTCTTCTGGAAAGAAGAATTTTGTCTTCTGAATTTTAATTCAGAATCAAAACCAGAAGCACTCACAAATTTGTTGAAATTTGATGAAAATCAAAAATTTTAGTAAAAATAGTCCAGTCAATGAATAGCTTAAAAGGTGTTTAGACTGAGTGAGCAGGGACCTTATCCATTCCTGCGGAATATTGTTCTGGCAGCGTAAGTATAGCCAACATTATAAAAGTCCTGACGTCTGGGAGATGAGCAGGAGGAGGAGGGATATTCCGTTTCCGAGTCAAACGCCTCGCAAAAGGAACGAGTTACAAAAATAGCAGGGACCTGAATCATTCCTTCAGAAACTTGGTCAGTATGATTCAAGAGTTAAAATACTAAACGTTCTGACATCTGGGAGGATGTTATTGAGCCAACTGTGCTGCACACAGTATTCTTTTGTTGTATTTTTGTCATCGCAAAAAGTTTGCTCCAAAACCCGGTCAGATCGTTTACCGTTTGTCTCTCTAGCACGGTTCTCATTTGTTCGCACAACCCCGAACAGATAACATTTTTGAACGGGTGCTTGAGGACTCTCTAGCACGGCTGGCATTTTGTCTAACTAAACAGATGTCTTTTTCTATTTCCACCACATATCATATAATGTCTAAGAAAATTCTTTGCGTGCGTCTTTTTGTGTTTAACCCATTCCACGCTATGAAATAACTAAATTTATAAGTTTAGCCCTCACGAACAAATTTTTGATTTACCCCATGAAAAAACAAAATTTTGAAATAAAAAAGTCTAAAGCCATTCTCTAAGTATACACAAAAAAAAATTAAATCGAACCAGCGGTTTATGAGGTTAGCCCTCACGGGGTTTACCCCGATTACCCCTATGAAATAACTAAATTTTGAAAAGAAATATGCCTAAAACCATTCTTTAATTATAAAACCTTTCAAAAACAACAACAAACTTTTATCGCACCAGTGGTTTTTGCTTCATTTTACCCTATGAAATAACTGAAAAATATGTTGAGAGTCACGGAAGTCTAAGTATAACCTTTCAAATAAAAAAAAACTTTTGCACCAGAGGTTTTTACTCCAATTCACCCTACGAAATAACTAAATTCTGAAAAAATATGCCTAAAACCGTTCTTTAAGTATATCTAACCTTTGAAACAAAAAAAAAATTCAAATCGAAATTTCTGAGATTATCCCGGATGCACAAAGCCCTGACGAAAATAAAATTGTGTTTACACCATTCCACCATATGAAATACCTTTCAAACACAAAAAAAAAAAAGATTCAAATCGGTCCAGAGGTTTCTGAAATTAGCCCGGACGAACACAAAAATATACAAATGCAATTTTCCGCTTTATTAATATGATGATGATGATGAAGATGATAAATGGAATATTTAATTCGTTACTTTAATACGGCAATTACCAATGAAGCTAAATGACATAAATTGATTTAAAACCAAACCGTTAGAAAAAGCTTTTATTGTGATAATTGTTTAGAAAACACCTTATATAGAAAAGAATATTATACACAAAAAAAAAACAATGTGATACTTACTTCAGCCAAAGGGTCCACATGGTTGGCCAAGGGCTCTTCGTCCAATTCAAATGCAATAGTTTGATGCTTCATTTTGTTATGAGCATTTAAACAATCTCTTCTTGAATAGGACTTTTCACACAACTCACACTTGTATTTATTTTTGTCGGCACCGTGTGAATAATTTGTATGTCTGATTAGGTCATACTTTCTAGTGTAAGATTTTTCGCATACTTTGCAATTAAAACGTTTATGCACGGCTTTTTTATGAATATGTAACTTTTTTCTATCCAGAAAAACTCTGCAGCAAAGGTCGCATACAAATTCAGTTTCACAAGCAGCAGAGGAAAGCGTTGTTGATTTATTACTATCCAATTTATCTTTCATCAATTCAGATCCATCGCAATTGTATCTATCTTTGTCCGCACCGTGTAAAGTATTGACGTGTTTGACCCAAGAACTTTTACATAAATAGGATCTTTCACACGGTTCACATGTAAATTTATGCTTGACCTTTTTATGAACATCTAACTTTTCTCTATCTTGAAAGACTCTGTCACAAAAATTACACATATATTCAGTTTTACGTTTTTTTTTTATTTTTACAACAGGGGAATGCTTTGTTGATTTATTACTATCCAATTTATCCTTTATCAATTTAGATCCGCCGCGCTTGTATCTTTTTTTGTCTCTACCGTGCACAATATTGACATGTTTGACCCAAGACCTTTTAAGGGTGAAGGATTTTCCACACAGTCCACATGTTAAAGGAGGATGCTTCAGTTTTTTATGAATATTTAACTTTTCTCTGTCAGAAAAGACTGTGTCACACGAATCGCACATATTTTCAGTTGTTTCCCCATTTTGAAAAGCTTTGTCTTCTTGATCCTGAGGTCTTTTTTCGGTGAAGGATTCAAGAGCAGCAGACAAATGCATTAATATTCTATGACTATTTAAATTTTGTTTTCGGACAAATATTGAATTACATTTATCGCACTTAAATGTTTTCCTATGCACTTTATTTGGGCCGTGGAAATCTTTAAAGTGCCTTTCCATACTACTCTTATGGATGAAGGATATTTTGCACAATGCACAAGCAAAATCAGAAAGAGAATGCTTTCCCATTTTATGATTTTTCAAATGGTCTTTTCTTGAAAATATCGAATCACATTCATCGCACTTGTATTTATTTTTGTCCGGGCCGTGGAAAGACTTGAAGTGTAGGACCATAGCATTCTTTGAGGTAAACTGCTTATCGCATATTTCACAATCAAACATATTTGAAAGGATATCTTCTTGTTCTGCAAAATCTTATGATACTCAGTGCTTTGAAATTCTAAAAAGGAATACAAAAAAGGGTGGTTTGCATTGTATAATGAAGTCCCGTAAAGTTTTGTTGTCTTAACATTCAAAATATTGGATTATTGAAAAAGAAGGAAGTTTAACAAATGTTTTAAGAAATTGTCGTAAGAGAACACAAGTTATCAATCCCTTCTATACAAATAATACTAACCTAGCGACACAATTAAGTATTATTGAGCTTTCTCAAAAAAGTAACATGCGAGTCTCTGCGTTACGTGACTGGAGACCACCGGTGCAAAGTTTCCCTTATTGACTTTTATGATTGAAAAATCGGTGCCATGAACATTCCCCATACGAACTAACGATATAATGGTTTTTGTTTAGTTTCAAATGCGTATATTACCGCCATAATGCAATTATGGTTTTAATTTACCTTCAAATTAGAACTAAAGCCATCAATGAAATGTGAACTAACTTCGTATGGTGGTAGTTCACATTCAAATGTAAACTAAGCCAATGCCATACAATATAAGTTCCTTGAAATCAAAAAGAAGTTTAGAGAGAAAAAACAACACCCACCTAAAAGCTATCAGTCAACCCGTGACCACGACTAGCGCAACCTAGGTGAAACGTCGGGAATCGTGGTAAGTGCGTTAAATGTTTCGTGTATTTAAAATGAAATATAGGTTTCGTATTTTAAAGAAAACAGAACAATCTTTAGATAAATTAGATATTTAAAAGTAGTTATTATTAAAACAGCAGGTCATGAAACTATACTATAATTTACTTCCTAATCTTGGACTCCATATATTGAGATAGATTGGTTTTCTACTTGCGATTATAATATGTAGTATGTATTATGTACTACATTAAGGCAATTGAATCCGTGCAGAAAAAAAAGGTCTGAGATAACAAATAAACAATCAAACATGACATTACGATGATAGAAAAGACGAAAAAAGTCAGTTCGGTAATTCAGTCTGTCTCATCACCTACAGCCTATAAACGGGTAGACCAATTTACTTCAAATTCGGTAGTCAAAGATTTTTTTGTAGGTAACTCTAGGTCTAAAATAACGGTACCTGCCACATAATCGTTATCAAAAAATCACACAACTCTAACGATTTCAAAAAAAAAAACTTCACATGGATAACAAGATGTCAAATGTCTATCAGATAGTGGAAACCAAACTTTCAAGCAAATTTCTCTAACAGTACCTGCCATATAATGGCATTTCTAAAATTAGACTCGATAACGACCGAAGCGATTTGAATAAAATTCCATATTGACATTGTCGATAACATTATAAATAAAATGGTATACATTTTTTTGTCAATTTTTTTTTATAAGTTTTAAATAATTAAAAAAAAAACTGATTTTTTTAATTCTATATTTCAAAACCTGATAACGGATTTTTATGAAATTTAGTTTTTAAGGTAGGTATTATAAACTACATTAGTTCAAATAACATGCATATACTTACTTTTTTTAAGAAAAATATTTTTGAAAATTATTTTAAAAAACTAGATTTACGAAAACCGCTCCAACGATTTGGAATTTTTTTTTTTATGTATTTGTTTTTTTTTTTGTTTCCAAAGCGTAATTTACCCACATTTTATTTGGAAAAATAAGAAAATAACTAGCGACCCTCAAAAATTTATTTCATTTATCTACATATTTCTGACGTTAATCAGAGTTTTATACAACTTAAACATGGGTTCGGCTATATTTAAAGTTAGACTCGAGTTTTTCGTTTAGACTTGGGTATACATTTTCTACAATTAGCAAAAACACGAGTAAAACAATTTAATAAGAACTTATCAAACATCTATAAATATGCTCGAATATCTTTTAAAATTCATTCTTTTTCAATTGATTTTGTTTTATTTTTTATTTCAGAATCACCTTATTAACGGTACCTGTCATAGAACCGTTTTTTTGTTACAAAAGAAAGCTTATTAACTGTACCTAACTGTCAAATAACCGTTTTTTACACCGGATATCGTTTGAACAGCTGCTCTTATTTTGACGAAATTTCATGTTATAAAACTGCCGCTAAACCTTAATAATAATGCAAACAATAATTTAAAAAAAGTAATTTTCGTTTTTTTTTTTTTGTTTTAAACTATTTTATTTTTTAGCAAAAAATACGGTTGATCTTGCTAAAAGTTAATATGGATGAATTGTTGCCGACGTAAATTCTCAAAAATAAGTTTTTTTTTATTGCATTCATTTTTAGAAGAATTAAAAAAAAAATGGAAAAATAAAATACATCCATTTTTAAGTCGATAACACGAACGTTTTTTTATTTCAGCCTCAAATGATTTTATTTTGAACAATCTAGTACACGGATCAGAGCTAGTTGCAACGTCAACAGACATGAGATTTTAACAATTTTTATTTTAGAATATTTTAAAGGTCATTATTGAAAAAAAAAAACATACGCAAAAGAAGACATTAAATCGAACTTTTTGGAACACCAG
Organism: Baccha elongata; assembly: GCA_951217065.1. Classification (NCBI taxonomy): domain Eukaryota; kingdom Metazoa; phylum Arthropoda; class Insecta; order Diptera; family Syrphidae; genus Baccha; species Baccha elongata. The sequence continues at coordinate 77,315,933 of OX578273.1, read as the reverse complement.
CAAAAGTTGAAAGAATTTCAGATCTTATTTCTATATTGATTGATTTTCATTATAATTAATGGAATTTTTAATTCGTTAGGTACTTCAATGTGGCAATTCAGAAAGAGGCAGAAGGACATAAATTGCAACTTAAAAGGAAATTTAATATAACAAAAAATACACGCAACTTTCAACCAATGACTTTTTTATATTTTTTATATTGGATTTGCTTGTAAGTTGCTTTGCGTCGCTCAAGCGGACGAAGGTGCTTACTGTGAAAATATTTTAGAAAAATATAACAAGGAATATTTTACAAAAATAAGTAATATGATACTTACTTCAGCCAAATCGTCCACCTGATTGACCAAGGCTTCTTCGGCCAATTCAAAGGCAACATTTGAATGCTTTTTTTTTATTAACATTTAACGAATCTCTTCTCCAATAGAACTTGTCACACAATTCACACTTGTAATTCTTGTCGGTAGCGTGAGAAAAATTTGTATGTCTAAACAGGTCATACTTTCTAGTGTAAGATTTTTCGCATAGTGTGCAATTATTGGTTTTGTCCGCACCATGTAAAGTATTGATGTGTTTGACCCAAGATTTTTTACACAAGTACGATTTTTCGCACAGTTCACAAGTTAATTTATGCTCGATTTTTGTGTGAACATTGAACTTTTCTCTATTCAGAAAGACTCTGTCACAAAGATTGCACATATATTCAGTTCTCTCTCTAGTGTGTAAAGTATTGACGTGTGTGACCAAAGAACTCTGACAGACAGACTGACATACAGACTGACAGACAGACTGACATACAGACTGACAGACAGACTGACAGACAGACTGACATACAGACTGACAGACAGACTAACATACAGACTGACAGACACACAGACAGAATTGTTAGGCCCCTTTTTTTCGACTTCGCTATCAACGTAATGTCATGTTTGATTGTTATCTCAAAACTTTTTTTTTCACGAATTCCTAGCTTGTCTAAAGTAAATAAATCACAAGTAAAAATATTGAAAAGAATATTATACAAAAAAAAAAAAATGTGATACTTACTTTAGACAAAGCGTCCACCTGATTGACCAAGGCCTCATCGTCCAATTCAAAGGCAACATTTGGATGCTTAGTTCTGTTATGAGCATTTAAAAAATCTCTCCTCCAATAGAACTTGTTACACAATTCACACTTGTATTTATTTTTGTCCGCACCGTGTTTAAAATTTGAATGTCTAACCAGGTCAAACTTTTTAGTGTAAGATTTTTTGCATAGTTTGCAATTAAAACGTATTGGCACTACTTTTTTATGATAATTTAACGTCGCAAAACCATCGCACTTATTGACGTGTTTGACCCAAGAAGTTTTATCCAAGTAGGATTTTTCGCATAAGTCACAAGTTAATTTATGATCGAATTTTTTATGAACTTTTAATTTGTCTCTATCCAGAAAGACTCTGTCACAAACACTGCACATATATTGTTTTGTTTTTTTTGTACCGTGGGAATTATTGACGTGTTTGACCCAAGCACTCTTCTGGGTGAAGGATTTCCCACACAGTCCACATATTAAAGGATGATGCATCTTTTTTTTATGAATATTTAACTTTTCTTTATCCAAAAAGACTGTGTCACACGAATTGCACTTGTTTTCAGTTGTTTCCCCATTTTGGAAAGCTTTTTCGTCTTGATCCAGAGGTTTCTTTTCGTTGAAGGATTCTAGAGCAGCAGACAAATGCATTATTATTGTATGACTATGCAATTGATGTTTTCTGATAAATATTGAATCACATTTATCGCATTTAAATGTTTTGCAATGCAATTTGTTCGGGCCGTGGAAATTTTTAAAGTGCCTGTCCATACTACATTTATGGGTGAAGGATATTTTGCACAATTCACAAGCAAAATCAAGACGGAAATGCTTTTCCTTTTCATGATTTTTCAAATGGTATTTTTTTGAAAAGATCGAATCACATTCATAGCACTTGTACTTTTTTCTGCCATAGCCATGAAATGACTTGAAGTGTTCGACCTTTTCATTCGTTGTGGTAAATTGCTTATCACATATTTCACAATCAAACATGTTTGAAACGATATCTTCTTGTTCTGGGAAATCTTACGATACTCAATGCTTTGAAATTCTAGAAAGGAATACAAAAAAGTGTTGTTTGTGTTGTATAAAGAAGTTCCGTAAAGTTTTGTTGTCTTAACATTCAAAATATTGGATTATTGAAAAAGAAAGAAGTTAAGCAAATGTTTTAAGAGCATTTTCAAAAAGTATGATGTGAGATGCATCGAATAATGTTCTTTCTGTACAGCCTGCTTATTCTGCGTACTTCGACCAAGATTAATTTGTTTGTCTGTACATTTACAAAATGTATTTTATATTATTATTGATAATTTGGGATTACAAAATGTTATTATGTGAGAAATCCAAAAAAAAAATGTCTGGATCTCGAACACCACCAAGACAAGCACCATTCAGATAACCAATCGGTCAAGTCGTTTAGAAGCTTTTTTTTTATAAGTTTAGAGACGATATGAAGGAATGTTGGATGAAAAATATGAGGAAAACTTTTCTTGCATTTGTTCTCCCGGTCTTTAATTTTTTCTAAGATAATTTTTCGCTCCCACCAACATTTCCGTGTTATAATCGTAGGCCTCGAAAAGGGGATCCAACACAGATAATTAATATAATATAATATATATATATATATATATATATATATATATATATATATATATATATATATATATATATAATATATATATATATATATATATATATATATATATATAAAATAATAATATATTAATTATCTGTGCCTCCACCTTCGCCGGCTCACCACCCAGAGGTCATGATCATGACTTTTAGTATGTTAACAACTTAAGCAGCCAGAACAATATTTAGTTGTGTTCGTTGAGCCCTGGAGTCGCCCTAAAGCGTTTTTTGAACAACCTCAACTCGCCCTGGGTAACAAATTCTCTGTTTTTTGAGACCTTGGGACCTGGGGTCGCCCTCAGCTCGCCCTGAAGTAAATCTAGGTATTTTGCTGGGGCGAGTTGAGGTAAACAAATTGACATGTTTTTTACAACTGAATATTTTATTTTGCTTTTGCAATGCAAAGAAAAGAAATTATAGATTAATTTTTATGAAAATAAATAGAAAACATACAAATAAAGCAAAATGTAATTGTTTTATGTTTTGGAATGTACCAAAAGCAACTAATTTCAAGTTTTAATTTAGGAAACACATTTTTTTGTCTCTTTCTTTTTGTCAACAACACAAAACCTACCCTTGTGCGTTTTTTGAGAACCAAAAAAACCCAGTTTTTTTTTACAGCTTTTGGGGCTGTCAAGAAAACCTTGGTCGACCCTGGGTAAAATTCAACGAACACAACTTTTGTAAGGAACATTTTAAATGTTTGAAAACGTTTATAATAGTTGTGTTCGTTGAATTGTACCCTGGGTAGACCCAGGTTTTCTTGACAGCCCCAAGACAGCCTTGACAAACGCACAAGGGTAGGTTTTGTGTTGTTGACAAAAAGAAAGCAACAAAAAATATTTGTTTCCGAAATTAAAACTTGAAATTTGTTACTTTTGATACATTCCAAAACATAAAAAAATTACATTACAAAATAAAATATTCAATTGCAAACATATGTTTGACAACACACATCTCAATTTGTTTACCTCAACTCACCCCAGCAAAATACCTTGATCTAATTCAGGGCGAGTTGAGGGCGATGCCAGGTCTCAAAAAACAGAGAATGATTTTTCGAAAATATTTTTCTAACAAATGTTCATGCAAGTTTTTTTAACTTAATTTATTATATATGTATACATACCTTAAAACAAAATTTCATAAAAATCTGTCAAGAATGCAGGCAAACAGTCTCCTGCTAAACGTCTTGGACCACTACAGGGTACTTAACTCAGAATTTTAAAATTATTTAGAAAGAAAAGCACTTCTGATGCAGTCTTTTGTCACAATTGTTGAACTGCAAGACGCTGACTTTTCAAAATAACAACTTTAATACTTTCGAATGATACCAACTTTGTCCAATATTAAAAATACTCTGTTGCACAAATAACACGTGTTTTCCGTTTTGGCCGCATTTTTAAAAGCTTTTTTGTGAACCAGTGACCTTTCGTAGGTGGAGGATTCACAAGCGATAGGAAAATGCTTTAGTAAAATGTGACTATTAAATTAATGCTGCTTCGAAAATATCAGTTAAACTTGTATCTATTTTTGGGTTCTGGCCCAGCTTCGATAACATCTTATGTTTTTTTCAGGGACACTACCTCTTGCGAGGAAGTGTCAAATCCTCTAAAAGTATCATTTTCATGAAAAGTGCTTCTCACCTTAGTCGTTCGGATTCGACGCAAATTTGTAGGTCCTCTTCAATCCTGTAGAACTAACAACGCACACAAAAGGATTGGTTGAGAGTTGTAAGTCACTAGACCGTGGTTTTCGGAGCTGCCAGTGCCACTGAATGTATTTATTTATTTAAAAAAAGGGAATGCTTTCTTAATTTATGACTATTCAAGTAGTCTTTTCTCGAAAAGATCGAAAAACATTCATCGAACTTGTTTATTTTGGTCCAGGCCGTGGAAAGACATAGTGTCTGGCCATAGCATTCTTATTGGCTGTGGCTGCCGATGCCGCTGAGGACGAAGTAAGATCAACCTGACGACGGGCAACGTAACTGAACCATAAACGTCTTCTTACTGCTAGAATTGGATGAGCTGGGCTTGGTGAACATACGGTTTCAACAAGACCGTACAACAAAAGATGTTTCTCTATTCGAAGGTCGAAGTTCGCTTATCTTATATTACGACATCTCGGATTTCCCAAACGTTCACTTGAGTCGAACGATTGATTCGCTATTCATAATTGGGGCCTTAAATGACTCATCATTCTAATGAATTTTGGTACCTTACGAAGTTAGCGGCAGTATGATAAAAACCTATGGATAATTGTGCCTATCCGGAATGATTAATGATTCCAGCAAATTGTTTGTTGAAATATTAGAGAAGTATCACATTACTAACGTGTGACTTCGAAATGAATACCTATTTATTGAAAGCTGGTCCTGTATTAAGGTAAATGACTAAAATTTAAATAAAATGCCTTGGGCTAAAGTTTCAATTTCTTAACTTTATTTATTGAACCGCTTTGCTGCTTCTTAAGGGATTTTAAATAAACAAAATAAATCTAAACTGGGTTTCTAAATAAATGAACTTTGAAAATTGCCAATGAAAACAAAGAACCTAGTAACAAAATACATAATTATGTGAAGGTATTTTGAAAATAAAGTGACGAGCTACAATGCTAGTTTTATTTATTTGTATTGGGGTGCTTTTGAAGAATAAACAAAAAGTTGAGATAAGAATAAGGATAGGGATAGAATACGTTTATCGGATTATCGAAATGCTTCAATATTATTAAAAAATTACATACCACACAATATTTTCCATTTATTTTAGCTCTGGATACTTTTTTTATTTCACTACAGCGACTTTAATTTGTCTTTTATTAAAAAAAAACTAGTTTAACCGCGCAGAACAGATGGAATTTTGAATATATAATAAATAATAATAATATACTTTTCTCATCAATTTCTGAAAATTGTTAAAAAATAAATAAATACTTGAGAACGAAATTCATTCGTTTAGGAGGAACCGAGATTATTTCATATTTTTTTGTTTTTCATCATGGATAGGCGATTGAAGGTTAAACTTGTAGCGCTGAAGTAATCAAGTTTGTACTAAAGAGCACAAATAGCATAGTGCTAATTTTGACTTCCAATTGGGCATTTCAACATTTCAACTTTACCATATATGTACGTGTGGTAATGCAGTAGTCAAGTTTGTACTTAACCGCAAATATAATTTAGAGCTAATTTTGACTAACATTCCTGAATTAAGGACTGGTAAAGTTGAAATGCTCAAAGGGTAGACAGAATAAGCACTAAATTTTCTTTTCTACTTAGTACAAACTTGACTTTATTCTGTAATCACCTTTACCAAATGTTTCAAGCATTGACGTACTAGATATAGACCGCCAGTCGGTTGAAATTTTCGTACAAACAGCCAAGAAATGTTGTTCTATCTTAAAACAGCTTAAAAACGCCATCATCTTTTAGTGTTAAATACGTGTTCTGCTTTCGCCATTAGAATTTAAATGAAAACGATAATATATTCATCTGTAAGTAACTCATGGCATAAGAAGTGGATGTGTTTTGTAAAATAAAGTAGTTTGATAATAATTTCCACCAAAATATTTCAATAGTAAATAATTAATTAAAAAAATCATATCACTGCTACGCAGATTCCCTGCTAGTAGTTAATGGCGCCCCTAGTTATGTTGGAACACGCGTGAAGTTGGCTACTGGCGGTCCATACCTAATACGTCAATGGTTTCAAGGCTATACGTGTAGCGCTGCAGTACTCAAGTTTGTACTAAAAAGCAAAGATAACGTAGTGCTAATTTTGACCACCCGTTGCGCATATCAACTTTACTAATTCTTCATTGTCTTTGCAATTTAGTATTAATTTTGACTACTCTTCAAAGTCCTTTGCCTTTCGATAGTTTCATATAGACAGCATCTACGCACATTCGTATCGAAACTCTCTGTAAGGTTCGTGATAAATCGTGATGAATGTTGAAGTTTTAATTGTGTGTTGTTTTTCATTTGGTTCGCAGTTAAATTTCATGCTTATTTTATATCAAAGTGATAACTTTTAAGATTTAAGTAAGTAACATTACTATAAGAACAGAAATTATAACAAAATAATGGACACTAATATTACATTAAAAGAATGACTTCAAATCACTCGCGATTGTATCGAATCGACGAAGTTATTTGCTTCAAAGAGGTTCTCTTGCCCACCACGCTTAATATTTTCCGACTTTCTATGTTACTAGGTTTGCTTTTTATCCGTTTCCTTGGGGGTTTCTCTTGTACTTGACAAAAAATGAAATGTATGAAAATAAAAAAATAAATATGTACGTCAAATTCAAAGTAAACAAATTTTGTATCTTGCAACCATTACTTTTTTTTAATAATGGCTTTCAGAATCAGATAGAGTAAAATGTTTCTATTTCAATTAAATATTCCGATGCATTTGTGATGAATGCATCGGAATGTGAGACATCATGAATGCCTCACCAAGTCAGTAAAATTAGTGTCGCAGAGCAAATGCATCATCAGCTCAGCAGCTAGAATATACGGAACAGGTGTTTCATGGTGGGTTAGCTTCGGTACTGGCAAGCAAAGTTATTAGCTGCGCAACGTTTTAACGAAAAATCGACCGTTTTGACCAACGTAAATATCTTTAACTCCTCTGCATACACCATTAGACGTAGGTTCCAAAAGTTGTAGGTCTGGTGCTTCGAGGTCCGTATAACCACTGTATTTTAATGTTTTTTAACCAGTATAACAGTACCTTCAACCTGGTCCCTGGTGATGCGCCAATCAAATCTAACTTCATTATGCCCATAATACGATGATCGATGACCCACACGACCTGGTTTAAAATAGTAGCTCAGCAAGTAGTAATTTATCAAGTAGCTCAGCGCACAAAACACATAATGTACACAGTAGAAGACTACCCGTGTTTGTTACTTGCGAGTTGCGTATAATGGCTTTTAGAACGATTTCTCAGGTCATCGTGCACAAACGAACGATTTTGAGAGACACCGAAATTTAAAATGTGTTGTATCGATTTCTTCACAAGCTTATGTTCTGGTTTGGTGGCCTTGGGTAGATCGTTTCACTCTTTGATGAAACTTTTGCAAATCACCTCAAACGCTCAACAGACTATAGGTACACCAAATTCGATTGGGCATTTTTCGGTGATTCTTGCATCTAAACTTGTTTTGACTTGCAAGTAGATTTAAAGGACTTTCTTGCCTTAGAGTCACTCATATCAGATATCGTGACTGAGCTTAAATGCCTTTTAAAAATCGACAAAGGCAGCATGCAAATTGCTTGAAGTATCACGATGTTTTTTCATACTGATTCTTCTTTGGTTGATTTACCCGAAAGTCCTGTTAGCCATGTTATTATTTGTTCTTAAATGATCTATCTTTGTCTAACAATAATTTTATTCCCTTATGTTTCGTTTTAGGTCTTTTGTGCCTAAAGCTTTAGTTCCAACATCCATCAAAAGAAAGCAAGACATCTGCTGCACTTGGCTATTTTAAACAATTTAATGTTAATAAATTGATCTAATAAAGTTGGAAAACACCTCTTTGTTTGATCATAATTGCAAACTTCAGGTAAGTCTCAGAAATATTTCATATATGTATGGTTGTACTTACATAGTTTATCAATTCCAGACAATGAAAAAGCAATCAATTAGCAGAACTTATTGTGGAGTTCCTCAGTGTAAAGTATATCGAACAAATGGAAATGGTGTTTATATATTTCAAATACCAAAACATGTTCTTGATTCTCCAATTCTATCAAGAAAGTGGTCCCAGGTTATTGGAATAAAAGAACCCATCAATCCAAGATTTAATATTTGCCATTTACATTTTGAAAAAAATCAAGTTCTTATACCTTTAAGAGGTGTAAAAAGAATCCCTGTCCTGATAAAAAGTGCTTTTCCAACACTAAATCTTCCAAAATCCAAAATTGAATTAATTAATTTGAAAGTAGAACCTGTTTGCGCTGTAAAAAGAAGGTACTTACTATATTAGTTTAAATTTTGACATTCACTAACAAATATCATTTTTTAAAAGCCCAACACACGATTCAGATGATACAGTAAGTGTTAAAAACGAAATTATTTCAAAAAATAACTATTGCAGCAAAAGTACCCAAGCAAACTTAAATCCCTGTATAACGTTAAGTAATCTTTGCGATACAGATATAAAATTAAAATCAATGACAGGATTGAACAATAAAGATGCTTTAGATGATTTAGTCAATGCATCAATTAAATTAAGAAAAGAAGATAACGTATACATGGCAATAAGAGACAGAATAATCTTAACCTTGTGCAAAATTAAGACCAATTTCAATTTTGAGCAGTTAGGTGTATTATTTCAAATCCCCACAAAAACCGCCGAAGATTACTTTGCTGATACTATAAACCATTTAGCAGAAATAGTTCAACACTCCATATACTGGTTGTCAAAAGCAGAAAACAAGAAAACTTTGCCTGCATGCTGCCGACACTTTCAAAATCTCAGAATAGTTGTAAAAATGATTGAAATTAATACATTGAAATACTCAAAAGTTCTTATTGGATTTGCACCATCCGGAAAAGTCATTTATCTGAGTGAAATTGTCCTTGCATGTGTACCAGACAAAGAGCTATTTCTCCAGACGGATATACTTAATAAACTCCAAACTGGAGACGCTTTGATGGTGGATATTGATTTAGGATTGAACATCCAAAATCGGCTCTTTATTTGTGGAGTTAAAGTAATAAAACCAGAAAGTGACGAGATAAAAAACAAAAAAATTGATGCAGCAAAAAAAGAGATTGAAAAAAGCATAGCCAATCTTAAAATGTTTAAAGTTCTTACTGAAAATGTTGAACCAATAATGGATAAGTACATGAAAGATATTATAATTGTTTTGTCTGGATTGTCAAATAAAAGTTTGTTGAATAATAGCACGTCGATTTCTTTAAATTAAAATTAAAAATAAAATAAGTACAAAAAAAAAAAACATTAAAATAATTTCTTTTATTGGCTCCAAATTTTACGTCAACACAGGAATTTAACTTACATATCCTCTACACCTACACTCTAAATTGTACTCATTTAATTTTCTCAATCTTTCACACATAAAAATAATAAAAGGCATGACATACATACATACATACAAATAAATTGAAATAAAAGAGAGAAATACAAGCAAAAACATGTGGAACTTTATTAGAGTACTAAATCTACATTTGACAAAAATTAACACCAAAATCAAAGTGCCTACCTAAGCAGACAATGCGACTTGAGCAAACTGGATTATCGGAAATTAAATAATTGCGTTTTCAAACAGTTTACTTTTTTAAGTTGCGTTAAAGAACATTTTAAAAGTGCATTCTGCACGCAGTTGACGTTTTCCAGAACGGCCATGTTTTTAGACAGATGGGTTAATCGCTATTAGGCCCTTATTATTTTCATATTCGAGTGGTTGCACTCCGAAGAGGAGGCAATTATGAATCCGATGGATCATTTAAAACACTTCCTTTTTCCATTGTGTATGTAGTAGTTCACCAAAGATTGTTTACATTTGAACGTTTGATTTGCTATTCAGAATAGCCTTAATTAACATTCTTTGATAATAATTAATTTAAACGGACGGCATAAATAAGTAAATACAAATACGATACTCGTTCTTATGTAGATAATAACAGTAAAAGTTATAATCATGCTTATTACTGTTGTCGTTTGTCGTAAAAAAACGACAACGATAGAGAAGTGACAAACGATAACAGTAATAGACATGACTATTGATGCGTTCCTAAGTGACAGTTGACAAGAATAACAGGCATAATTATTCATACCCCTTACCATTCTCGTTTGTCGCTTACGGCAGCTGTGGTTTTCTCTTTCGTGTCATTTTTTACGACAAACGACAACAGTAATAGGCATGAATATATATGCATTAAGTAGGTATTTTAAAATTTAAACTAGTACTAACAAAGCTTTGTTATATTTAATTTCAGAAAATGCAAAGCTCATCAAGACAAAGAAATACCCGCAATTGTTCAGTTTTGCAATGCCAATCATATCGAGGAAATGGTATTCATATGTTTTCTCTTCCAAAAGAAGTTCTGCGTTCTCCGAAACTGTTAAAAAAGTGGTGCATGATTCTTCGAAATGGAAAACCATTCCACAAATACACTGCTCTTTGTAGTCTTCATTTCGAAAAGCGCTATATCATAACACCTTTGGGGCGAAAGGGCATTATCCCCAGGGCGCGATTGGCAAATGGAGCATTTCCGACTCTGAATCTTCCTAAATTTCCAGATAAACCACCAACAAAATTGTGTAAAATCAAACTAAAACGACTTTTGGAGCCAGCTCTGCCATTGACAGAAATAAGGTATGTAAAATGTGTATATTTGTATGTCTTTTATACCTCTATGTATGTAAACTATAATAAGATTTTTTTTTAAGCGATGAGGATGAAGAAGAAGACCCACTTAGTGTTGGAGTTATGGTAAATTATAAAAACCTTCCAACGAAACTATTATATATTAGCTCTCACAGTAAAAGTACCATGGTAAACTTGGATTCGTTTGTTGCTTTTAGTTCTCTTTGCGATACAGATGAAAAACTAAAATCAATGACAGGATTGGAAAACAACTCAGTTTTAGATGCCCTAGTCAACGAATGTCTCAAATCAAGAAACGAAGACTTATTGATGCAAATGAGAGATAGAATTATCTTAACCATGTTTAAATTGAAGGCCAATTGTGATTTTATGCAATTGAGTATTTTATTTCAAATGAGCGAACAAAAGGCGACCGAATATTTTGCAGATACCATAAAAGTTTTAGCACAATATGCTCGCTCTTTGATACACTGGGAGTCAAAAGAAAAAATTATAAGAACTTTGCCAGCTTCGTTCGATTTATTTAAAAATGTGAGAACAGTTGTAGAATGCATTCAAATTAAATGTTTTCCATCCCTAAAAACTCTGATATCATTTGCACCATCCGGATTAATCCATTTTGTGGGCAAAATTACCAGTGGAAAATTCTCAGACCGAGCATTATTCATTCAATCAGGGTTGATGAATAAACTGGAGCCAGGAGATGGTCTGATGGCCGACAAAAGCATTTACCATCGTGGAGAATTTTCAGAGGCGGAAATTGAAATAATAGCGCTAACATGTGATTTTCAAAAAAATACAAAAATTGCTGCAGCAAAAGCTGACATTGTGTCACGATTAGAAAATCTTAAAAAATTTAAAGTTTTGTCTGAAGAAGTGGATCCAGCGGTGATACCTTTCATGGATGATATTCTTACTTTTCTGTGTGGATTATCAAATAAAACCTTATTACTATTCGGTGAGAGTACTTGATTTATAAATACATTTTGTTTATTGTGTAAGTAAGTACCTTTTATTGTTACCAAAAACAATAGAATAAAATCTATAAAAAATAAGTGTTGAAGTTATTTACATACCTTCTATGTTGGTATAAATCTCTCTGTCAGGAAGAGCGAGAAGGGAAAGGTTAAAAAATAATAAGTGAATCGGTATGGCACAACTATCGGGCCAGGTTTCCATTAACCCAAGAACAAGAGGGCTTGTATAAAATCGACAATCTTTTTGAACTGCAGCTTTTTGGAAATGTGTTTTATTTATTTTTATAATTTTAGCAATTTATTCTCAGTCCCATTTTGAATTTAAAAAAAATCACTGGATTTTTCTTAAATTAAGAGTTAATTTTCTTGAAAGTTTCATTAAAAACGCTTTTATAAATATAGTTTTTTTCTTAATAAATAAATTTAAGTATTAATGTGTGTCAAAGGGATAGAGACAAAATCCCGACATCCCGGAAATATATCATCTTGGCATTGAAATTTACGTTTGAATTAAAAAAATATATATATTGTCTTAACAATTCGCAAAAAAGACAAATAAGAAAACACCTTTAATCCAAGTAGCTTATTCTGAAGTGTGCAAACCACGTAAATCCACAGTGTTCGAAGCAAAAGTGTTTCGTACAAAAAGTGTTTTTGTGTAACTTGAAAAATTTTGTTGAGTTTAATTGAAATCCTGTTGTTGAAAATAACTGAAACTTTATTTAAATAATAATATCCACTTGGTTGAATATTCTTAATATAAAAAATAAACTTTTTAAATTAATTTTCATATAAGTATATAGAATTTGTATCATTATTTATTTTATTTCTATGTAATATCCAGTAGGCTTGCTAGTTTTTATTATAGAGAAAAAATATGTCATGAAAGAAAATTCAAATTAATTTTATTCTGTTCCTATCTTTTAAAGAAGCAAGCGTTGTTTTTATTTTCTACGAGGAACATTCCATTAAATAATATTGAAGAATTTCACCATAGATTTACAACACCTGTAAATATATCAAAGTTTATATAATATTTTTTTTAATTAAGAGGTATTTTATTAACAAGTGGATTTTTACTTGGTTGTCTATCTTCAGCAACTTATATCAAAAATGGATTTGCGTGCTTTTCTGTTTCCAATAAGATAATACAATACTTTTATGCTTCTTTTGTCATTTTTATTGTTGGATTTTTACTTGGTTGTCTATCTTCAGCAACTTATATCAAAAATGGATTTGCGTGCTTTTCTGTTTCCAATAAGATAATACAATACTTTTATGCTTCTTTTGTCATTTTTATTGTTTCCCAGCAATTTAAGTATATAATATGTTGATATTGTGTCAGCATCTTGCAGTCCAAAGTGGAAGCATTTGTAAGAAAGACTGCATCAAGAATGCAATTTTTCGATGGACAAAATAATTTTTATAAGCACCTAAAATTAATTTAAAAAGGCTAGCGACCGATTTTAGGTTATTATTTTGGCGCGCCTGAATGTTTGTCTAGTTATTGCTTCAATGTCCCCTTTTATTATTTTACTAATGAATATGACAATTATGGCTACCGGAAATGGCCGGCTCCCAGAGATACAGCCCTCCAAAATCCAGAAAAAATATTTAACTTTGGTAAGCTAATTTAGCACGAAAATTTTTTTTCACTAAAGTGTAGTTTGAAACTATTGCAATATCTAATAATGCATTATCAAGCAACTCAAAAAATACAATAAATTTCGTTTTTCAATTTTTTTTTGTATTGTTTTTACTTGCTCAATGAAGCAAGTAGGTATTGGGTTTCGTGTAAGTTTAGTTAAAATTTCGCGTTCAGCATTTTTGGTAATTCCCGAGAGGTGAAATTCGAACCTCCCGTATTACGGTTTTAGTTTTAAAATTTTTCTCGAAAATGGCTCTAACGATATTTATTAAACTACGTTATACTTGCAGTAGTCTTGCAGTAGTTAAATCAGTTGTCATTTTAGATTTTTGGCTAAAAATGCATATGACGGAGATTTTGTGTTAACGGTTTTTAATTATTTGGCCATAACTTGATAACGGATAAACCGATTTCTTTTAAATTCGGTTTGGATTTTAAACTTAGCATTTATCATATCATGACATTCACATTTTTTGCTGAACTTGGTCACGTTTAGCCCATTTTTTGATACCATTTACAGAATTTAATAAATTTTAATTTTTGTAGTGCATTCAGTCGTGCATTTTATTTGAGTTGCTCTGGCAACTCTTTTCCGGATTGATAATTTGATAAAAATCATTTTTCAAAATAATAAACTTTAAAAAAAACTATGAAACTAGAAAATTCTAGGATTTCGTGTCGATGATGCGGAGCTAGCATCGACTTTGGTAGGTTGGCGTGGGTATTTTCATGTAAAATGAAAGAATTGAAGATAATTGCTTGGAAAGAGACGGTTATTTAGAAGTTCTGACAACAATAATGCGATAAAAAAAGAAATATATATAGTAATTCATTCGCAAAAACCAATTGTTGGTCTGTTTTGTTTTGACATTCTTAATTCTGAAAAAGTCCCAAGCCAGTTCACTAACATCGACACTAGATGGCCACCAGGGAAATTTAGTTATAACTAAATTTGCAAATGAAAAAATCTCACCTCAAAACGAGATTTCTAAAAGTAATCTAGATTTGATTTTTTTTACCAATGAAAAGATGGAAACAAAACATGTAGCGCATTTAAACTTTTCCATATGCGTGGGGCGCTGTAGTGATCAATAAAGAGCAAAAATAACTTAGTTCTAATTTTGACTACCAATTGCGCATTTCAACTTTACCAATCCTCAATAGGGAATTGCAAAAAAAATCGCATCGTACAACTGTCTCACTTCACAAAAGTTCCACGCCCTTGAAGTGAGGCGTCTTCAATAGAGGACCTGTATAAACACGAGAGCACTCACTACGCCAGATTCAAATTTCCAAGTTTAAACAGGGTCTATACGTATGGCGCTGCAGTAGTCAGGTTTGTATTGAAGATAACTTAGTGCTAATTTTGACAACCCGTAGCGCATTTAAACTTTTCCATATACGTGTAGCCATTGACGTACTAGATATGGACCGCCAGTCGGTTGAAGTTTTCATAGAAACGGCCAAAAAATGTTGTTCCAGCTAAAAGCGGCCAAAATACGCCTTCATCTTTTAGTGTTAAATACGTGTACTAATTTCGCGTTTAAAATTTAAATTAAACGACGACATATTCATATGCAAGTAACTCAATGCCATGTAGGGTGGATTTTTTTTGTAAAATAAAACGTTTGATTACAATTTCAACCTAAATATATTAAAATTAAATAATTAATTAAAATAAGAGTAGCACTTCTACGCAGATTCCCTGCTAGTAGTTGATGGCGCCCCTAGTTGTTGGAACACGCATGAAGTTGGCTACTGGCGGTCCATATCTAATACGTCAATGCGTGTAGCGCTGTAGTAGTCAAGTTTATACTTAGGTCGTGTGCCAATTGCGTTAAAATTTTATCCCCTGACTAATTTTTGACGTTTCATTGGTGGTGAATCGGTAGCTTTTCAGTGTGTCAACTGGATTAAATGGGATTTTTAAACACATGCTTACTTTTTCAATTTCCCTACAAGAATTTAAAAATGTCCCCTTCTATTTCTTTGTACGGAGAAATGTAAAAATTTGTTAAAAAAAAAACGAAAAACAAAGAACGCAGCATATAGAAAAGTTCTTAGCTGATTCTGGAATGGTAGCAACCATCCGATTTGGTTAGCAGCTTAAAAGGTATGGCCCCATTTAGCATTTTCAACGTATACCTACATTTTGTAAATCTTATGAATTTTTGTTTGGTTTTGAACCAAATAAAAAATTGGCTATTCAGAAAGTAGCTCAATCCAAAGATGATTCTGTAATGGTACCGGCCATTTAGATCGGTAGAGTGGGTTAGAAGATATGGTCCCATTTAGAGTTTTCAACGTACAAGGTATGTACCTACATTTTGTAAATCCTATGAATTTTTTTTTGTTTTGAACCAAATAAACAACTGACTATGCAGAAAGTAGCTCGGTCTGGAATGGTATCAACCATTTAGATCGGTTCAGTGGTTTAGAAAATATGGCCCATTTAGTATTTTCAACTCCTTCGTACCTAAATTATACAAACCTTATGAAATTTTTTATATACTGATATAAATGCAGATGAAAAGAATCCAACAATCAAGATAAACACATTACACTGGTTTGTCTGCTGAACTTCAAAAATAAAAACAACAAATTTGTAACACAATAGCAAAGTAAGGAATGTGTAATCGGTCGTTAATATCAGAGTTAAATAAAACACAATTCACAAAAACACAAACGAGGAAATCGATATAAGTGTAAAAACATATTAAAATAAATGCAAATGAAAACAAACACAATACTCCGAATGTCTCTCTCACTTCTTCATAAGCATAGGAAATTATCCACTGGCTAAAATTTTAGTCTGCTCCAGCCAGAGCAGGCTAAACTTTTGAAGTTTATATTCAACACACTAGTGTCATAATTAAGACAGTATAACATTTTAACGCTGTTAACGCTGTTGGCACACGGCCAGATAACAAAGATAATTCTAATTTTGACTACCAATCGCGCATTTCAACTTTACCAATTCACAATTTTTTTCAGTCTTTCTCTTTCTCAGCGTCACGAAAGGGAAGCGCGCCAAGCGCGGTAAATATCGAAATAATTTGCAAATTTTATGAAACAAAAAATTAAATTCTTTAGTATTGAGTTTTAAACTGTGTGAAAATCTGTTTCTGATAATTCGGTATGAAGTAAACAAATTTAACAACTTATCCTTAATAACTACTTATAATTCGGTGTAACAATAATTTTATGAACATTTATATTTCATTTATAATGGTTGGCGTTGTAATCTAAAGTAGCCCTAGTCGATGTTTTTTGTTGCCAAAATGAAATGATCTTTAAAAATGTTGATAATTAAAACTGTTATGCACATATTGGGTTCACAATCCCACAGGTCAGGACTTTCAGTTTTGCATTATATTTTATAACATTCGTAGGTACAAAAGTTGGTCGCACAATTCAGTTGTGTAGCGTGTATGGATACTTTCCATATAAAATTCATGTACAAAGTTCTTTCGGAGAATCCATTTATAGCAGTAGCAGACAGCTACACTACAGCTACTTGTACGAATTATAAATTTTGTACCAGTTTTGGTTTTGGTGGAGACTAACTTTAGGTACAATCAGGATAGCTAGAACTTCAGCTGTAAAACAGGTTGAGAATTGTTGGAGATTCCGAGTCGTAATGTAATACTGTTCTTATAGGTGACAATGAAGGAAGTGGTATGTAATTTTTTTTTTGATGCATAAATAAATATTTGGTTCCAGTCGTTGGTTTTTAATTCAGTGGATATTGAAAATTTGCAATGCAATTCGTTTTCCGTCCATTATGAAAGTGAGGATTAATTAGCCATGTAGGTAGGTTGTGGGAGGTGATATTGTAGTATTTTGAAAATTCAATGTATGTTGGAGTGGTTTACATAGCTGAGTCTGAGTGGATTCTGTTTACCCGTTTCCGATACAACATCTTAATTACTGAATTAGTTGAAGGCAAGCTTGGCGTAAAGTTTTGAAATGACTATCTCTTCGCTCTTCGATAGTAGGAAGACATGCTTCTGCCAAGATGTTTTTGATTGGCGGTGTCGGATAGGCCCCCCACTGCATCTAACTGCCTGATGGTAGTTTGCTTTGATGATTTGAATGATTGAATATGGAAGGTTGCCATATATGTAGATGCGATAATCTATTTAACTTAAAATAATCAATTTTGATAAATTCCAAAGAATGTTGATACATGTAGGTACTTGCAGCTAGTGATTTTTTTAAGTTCTATGAAATGTACTTTACTTATTTATTGTACCTATACATAACAATTAGAAATTTTTTAAATTTTGTACATTTTCTATTTAGGCATTGTCAATGTTAATTGTCAAGGGAACACAAGAAAGATTGCGAAAAACATGTAAAGGCTTTACATTTCAGAAACGTAAGTTTAACCAAACACATCACAAACAGACTCCATACCTACTTACCAAAATTAATCAGTTTTCAATCGCCTTCATATTTTTACATTACTATTGTGTACTGAGAGGTGAACGAAAAAGAAATATAGTTATGTAATATAGTTATTATATATAAATTATATCTTCGTTCATTTATTTTCAATTTTTGATCCAGTGAAATTTCATTAAGTAAAAACTTTAAGGTGCCAAAATTAAAATTTAGCAAAAATCGAAATGTCGAAATGGATTGGTGGTCGAGTTATAGGTAAAAACTTATCAAAGGTTTAGAATACTAACTATTAGAGAATAGCTCTTCAAATAAAACTGTTTAGAATGCATTTGATTATGTCTAAGCATTTTTTTTTTTGTTTTGAGACTTCTCACATTTGAGAAATGTTTACAGTCATGCTTATCATTTTTTTACACAAAAAGAATGCGAGCAAAGTTAGCTAGTACCTTTGCATAAACTTCAGGTGTTTGTAGAGGGAATTGTTCAGTTTGTGATTGAAGAGGTAATTAAGCACATTTTTGGTGGTAAACATATGAATTGTGTTACATGTCGTTTTAAGACTTCCTTTACTCTGTCTGTTACACCTTTTACATAGACCGTGAAGCGTTTAATAAGCTTCTTCCTCTTGCTTTGATAAAATTTGTTTTCTGGATCTATGTTTTTTGCAATAAACATCCGCTTTAAAAACCTGTCTAAAAAGACAAGTTCAATTTCAATATAAAGATAGTCGCTGATTTGAATTTGCTGGTGGAAAGAAGCGTGTAGGACACAGGAATCGGTTTTTGTGTGTCTACGGTAAACTGTCTGTGCTAAGGTGTCACTTTGTTTCTTTTATCATCCAAAACTGCAATAGATTCTTCATTTTCTTTTTACATAGTTTACATAGTTAACTATTTTTTGAGATGTTTGGGAGGGTTTGGGAGTCAATTTCTGATCTGTGAAATAATAGAAAATTTATCATTTCAGTTTTTAAAAAGACTGTTCATTTTATCACGCCTAAATGCGATTCTCGAACTAATTATGATACATTGTATATACATTTCTATAGTACAACCATGGAGCAGCGCCATCTAAACAAAGTTGTTACCTTCACATTTGGAGGTTCTTACATTTACTAAGTGTCTATTCTGTTACCCTAACAATAGTCGTCTACGAAACAAATTAATAATATATAATGTATTTTATTGGCTCTAAAATCCATATTTCCTTGACAAGAGTCGTAAACAAAACAAAAATAATATATGTTTACGACTGTTGTCAGGGTTACAGAATAGACAACTATTAAATGCACGAACCTAAAAATGTGTTTATAACACGTTTCTCAAGATGGCCAGGCGGTGATTATTCAGCATGAAAATACTATAGAAATGTATATACAATGTATGATAAATGTCTGTCAGTGTCTGTACTTAAAAAGTACTAAATGATACACCTAGAGAAAACCAACGTAAAATCGTTTACTTTGATTTATGAAAGTTTTTAAATCAAATTTTGAGAAAATAATTTCAGAACGAAGCATTGTCAAATCAAATATATCCGAACTAATTTACTTTTAAGAAACAATAAAAAGACTAAAAATAGTCGAATTAGATTTTATTAAGTGGAGTATTTATGAATGAAATTCAATTTAAAAGGTTTTGTGGCCTTTACTTTTAGTTATACAATATTGAATCAAATACGATCTTACATATGTAGGTATTTCAAGTTTTCTTCATTGTAAGCTCAGTCTTTTTTGCGTTACATCTGGTGTAAAAAATAAACAGGAGATCGTTGATACAACCAAACATTTTACGACATTTTCAAAAATAAGCAAATATATATAAAAAAAAAATGCGAATATGATAAACAGACATTTTTCAGAAACTCAGTAATTCATTGCTCAAATGGCAAATACTGTAAAAGCTTTAAAATTTGGATATCTTATTCAAATCCATGATGGGCAAAGTGAAAGACAAATATCATATCTTCCCTGTACTGCTAATATTATAAATCAAAAAGCCACTAACGTGTGGAAGTGGAATTCGAAAATAAAAGACATGTTATGAAAGGATATTTTAAAGATTTCTAATACATATACATATGTACATACATATGTGACTTGTGTATAATGTTTAATTTTCAATAATTCAACATTTTGAATATAAAATTCTTCTTTAATTTCTTTCTAGAATTTCAAAACGAATGGTATTAGTTTTGCGTGGCGATATCTTCAGAATCATAAAGTTTTCTAGAACAATTATTAGAAAATAATATCAAACATGTTTCTTTGTGAATTGTGCGGGAAATCTTTAAAATTTAAGTATTCCATGACCAGACACATAAACACTTTTCACGGTCCGGGCAATAATAAATACAAGTGTGATGTATGTGATTTGAACTTTGCGACAAAACATGATTTTCAATCTCATAATTTATTAGCCCATTCACCTCGTGCTTGTGATTCCTTCAAGGACGAAAAGAGTTCTCTAAATGGTGCGAAAAAATTTAACTACAGGTGCGATTTGTGTAACGAGGGGTTTTCCAGTAAAGAAAATATAAATTTCCATAAATTAAGCCATCAACCTATTGCTTGTCAATTTTGTCAAAAATGCTTCTCTAAAAGGTTGTCCCTAGCTAGGCATATCAAAGCTTTTCACGAATCGGCAGGAGCAGAACGCCCATGCGATCTTAATGACAAAGTCTGTTCGAGCAGAGATAAATTAAATGTTCATAAAGAAGTAAGTCATTCACATCATGCTTGTAAATTGTGTAATAAATCCTTCACTAGAAGGAGTTATATGGTAAGACACATAAATACTATACACCGATCGAAAAAAAATAAATACAAGTGTGAGGCATGTGATTATATCTTTGCGAGGAAATATGAATGGGAGGTTCATAAATTTAAAGTGCATTCCAGTGCTGGTTTGAAGGCTGAAGTAAGTGAGATTTTGATTTTTTTGTTTGTCTGTATAACATTGTTTAACAAATAATAACAATAATAAAATACTAATATTTAAAATCCAATGTGCCAAAAAGTAGGGTACTTGCCTGCAAGCTGGTAGGGTACTTGTAGCAAAAATCTTAGTAAAATTTGTTTTGCTTTTGGATATTTGTCTAATTCTTATGTTTTTAGTTTGTAGTTAATAAATGGAATCAAACGCAATATGCCATTTGTATTCGCTTAGAAAAGTAGACATCATTAGCTGTGTTGGTTACTTTCTAAAGATGCCGAATTCTGCGTAAAGATGACCTGTCTCTGATTTCAGTGGAACTAGCGTCAAATCCAGATTAAGTTGGCCAGAAGTTGGGAGCTTTTGAAAGGAAACCTTCGTTGTTTCAAACAAAATAATATCCTGTTGATTTTTAATTGAACTGAAAAAGGAGAGTTTCTTTGTCGATTTCTTAAAATCTGTAACGGTAGTTCGTTTATGTATTCTCTTGAATATATGTAGTGCATCCTAAAATAATTAAATAACAAATGTTCAAAGCATTTCTTAATGTTACCTTCACTTTTATATAACTTCATTTATCCTCTCATATAAAATACTGCTGAGGCGGCTATATAAATTTACCAATAAAGCGCACTTTAAAAGAAGTTGAACAAAGTTTTTTTTTCCGAATGCAAAATTTAAAGTAAACAATTTGTCTTTTACCATCCTCTCTATAATCAAAGACAGTTGGTTCGTTATTGTTGGGAAAAGCTTTTTGGTTCTATGTTCTTAAAATCTGAACATGTTTAAGTAATAAGCTCAAATTAAGATTATCTGAAATCCAAACCGGAAACCTATAACTTTAATTTAAAATGTTGACCGTAAGTTAAGCATTTTTCGGAGATTCGGTACACATCGTAATTTGTAACCCGTGTTCGGCGTGAAGTGCTTACGCAGCAAACAATGTTCACTTTTAACTCATTTTTAGTTTTGGAAATGATGACGTACAGATGGCGTTGCTAATGGTGTGGAGAAAATATGTTTATTGGAGACCAGCACCAAAACAAATATTGAATTTAGCAAAAATCCGTATCGGAAAGGTTAAATTTAAAACTTAAAATTTTACGGGAAGTAAAGCCTTTTAAAAGACCAATCTTAATCCGTCTGTATTTCAGCAATCACTGAACCGATTTACACGCTTCACATGCTGTTGGATAGACGAAATGTCAAACTAGGTCGTCAGCACTATATTTTTAAACAGATGTTTACGGTTTGGCTAAAAAACGACAAATGTAGGTATATGCAAGATTGGAAGAAAGCTGTTTATGGATTGAAAAAATCAGTTTAAGTTTAAAATAATAAATTGGATTGTGTTCTCCAAAAATTTAATTGAATGGTGAAGAAGTGAATTAGATTAGATTAGATAACTTTATTTTCTATTTATAATGTTTTTTGTTATAATACAAATTCTATATACTATGTATTGAAAATATTAAATAATAAATAAAAAAATAATTTCAACTAAGGAGAAGACTTAGCATTAAATTTAGTATACTTGTTGAATTATTGATTCAAATTAGCTTTTTATAGCCTTTATTCTATGAAAAAATTATTTTCTATTAACATCCTACATACAAAATTTTTGTATAAAGCATTAATTTGTTCACTATCGCTCTTCAGAGGCACATTGCTGTGATTATTATATTTGTATGATCAAAATGATAATAATTTCTTTATTTTTGTTAAATCCCTTATGCACATATAACTTCGTCTTCTTCATATTTATCTTTATCTTCTATGTTAGTGATCTCGAATTGAACCAGAATTTTGAAACTTCAAATCTTTACCTTAGAGTTGAGATTTAAGGATTGACTGTTGAAAACCTAGGCAAGCAAATGAATGCTGCTTTTATTAGCTTTTTACTTGCTCAACAGACCAAGTTTTGTGTAAAAAAAAATTCGGGATTTTAATAGAAGCCTAAAAAAGTAGGTTTCGTCATGCCGTCCGTCGGTCTGTCTGTGCGGATGTGCGTATGTTTGATTGTCTGTGCAGCAACCTACAGCCTAAACGGTTTGACGGATTTAGTTCAAATTTCCGTACATAGCACTTTTTGGTGATTCCCTAGAGGAGAAATTCGAATTTTTGTTTTAGCACGGCTATAACGGGTACCTGCCATATAACGGTTTTAGTTTTTCCAAAACGGCTCTGACGATTTTGATAAGACTTGGTGTACGTTATATTTGCAGTAGTTTTAATATGGCTAAAAATTCACATAACGGAGATTTGGTGTTAACGTTTTGTACAAAGTTATGACCAAAACTTGGTAACGGCTCAGTTGATTCTTTTTAAATTCAGTGTAGATTTTAAACTTCACATTTAACACAAGATGGCATTTACAGTTTTTTTTGATAAAGAACCGTTTAATGATAGCTGTCATACAACTTGATCTCACGTTTAGGTAATTTTTTGATATTTTTCGAACTTTCTTTAGAATTTAATAAATTTAAATTTGTGTAGTCCCACAGTTTGCTACAAGAGCAAGTTCGTGCGACCCAGTCGCATTTTATTTTGTTACAGGAGCTTTTAGGCCTGAATCTCCTTCTTTCGTTATTTTACGTTTTTTAATGTTTTTGACATTGAAATGCAATTTTAATTTTTGTATTATTAACTTACTTACTACGCCGCGCTACCAGGGATCTCTCGTCAGTCTTCTCAAGAACTCGCATTTACGAAAGCAAAAGGTGTAATTGTGTAGTTAGAATGAACATTATTAAGGCTTTTTCCCTCAAAAGGACAAGCGTCGCACATCACAACGACGCTTGTCGTACTTTGAACTGAACGACCAACGACATTTTGGAGATCCGTTAAAAATTCAACGGACCTTGCAGAACGACCGCATCGGTTGTGAATGTCTATATTTGAAACTGCAGTTTGAAAATGAGCGCTGAACTTTATTCACAATAATAATGGAAAAAATACAGGGAAAATAGTCTGTTTAGGAATGTAATATATTGCTTTATGAAACATTTCAAGTAAGTTGACACAACACTGCCTGTTGGTCCGATTAGCAATGTGCGCGCATATCGGTCGACCGCATCCGACAACGGTTCAAATAACCATCGTAACTTGTATGGCACGCTTTTGTTGTCACTTATGACAATTTTTTCTAACATTCTTTAAGCTTGTTCAATTTTTTAATAATCCAATAATTTGAATGTTAAGGCAACAAAACTTGTCGCTTTTTTGAAGGGACTTTATAAAACAACGCAAACCATATTTTTCTATTAATTTCTCGAATTTTAAAACAGTAGATATAAACGGTAGTGATACATAATTAATCATAAGGTTTTCCAGGACATATATTTAATACATCGAGCATGTTTGAATGCAAAATATGCGATAAGCAGTTTACCGCAAAGACTTCTATGCGCAGACACTTAAAGTGTTGCCAGGGTAGGGACAAAAGTAAAAAATATAAGTGCGATGAATGTGATTCGATCTTTTCGAGAAAACACCATGCACAAAGACATAAATTAGCTAAGCATTCCCTTGTTGCTTTTTTTTGTGAATTGTGCAAAAAGTCCTTCACCCTGAAAGATACCTTGGTCAAACACTTAAGGGATTTCCACGGTCCGAACAAAGAAACATTTACGTGCCATGAATGTGATTCGATATTTTTCAGAGAAAGTAAATTGAACAGTCATATCATACTAATGCATTCTCCTGCTGCTTGTGAATCCTTAATCGAAAAGAGGCCTCTTCTTCAACACGACAAAGCTATTCAAAATGGGGAAAAAACTAACAACACAGGCAATTTGTCCGACGACAGCTTTTTGGATAAAGAAAAGTTAGATGTTCACAATAAAGTTGAGCATCCTCCTTTTACTTGTGGACTATGTGAAAAATCCTTTACTGTTAGGTATAATTTCGTCAAACACGTCAGGTGTTTCCACGGTGCGGACTATAAAAAATATAAGTGTGACGAATGTGATTCACTCTTTTCAAAGAAAGATCTATTGTATAGTCATAAATTGATACAGCATTCCACTGATGCGACCAAAAAGATACCACTGGTTGTTAAGGAAATTGAATACATTTGCAAATTATGTGACAAAGTCTTTTTAAATAAAGACAACTTTAAAAATCATCAAAAAGTTAAACATAAACCTTATGCTTGTGAATTGTGCAAAAAATCGTTCACCCTCAGGATTAGTATGTTAAGACACTTAATTGGTTTCCACGGTCGGAAAAAAGAAACATTTAAGTGCGATGAATGTGATTCGATATTTTCAAAAAAAAGTACATTGAATTGGCATATAGTACTAAAGCATTTCCAAGCTGCTTGTGAATCCTTAACCGAAAAGAGGCCTCTGGTTCAACACGACAAAGCTATTCAAAATGGTGAAAAAACTGACAACATGTGCGATTTGTGCGACAAAATCTTTTCGGATAAAGAAAAGTTAAATGTTCATAAAAAAGTTGAGCATCCTCCTTTTACTTGTGGACTATGTGAAAAATCCTTTAGCTATGAAGGTACTTTCGTCAGACACGTCAAAAAATTACACATTGCGGACTATAAAAAATATAAGTGTGACGAATGTGATTTACTCTTCTCAAGGGAAGATCTATTAAATAGTCATAAATTAGAACAGCATTCCACTGATGTGACCAAAAATATACCACTGGTTGAAAAGGAAATTGAATACATTTGCAATTTATGTGACAAAGTCTTTTTAAATAAAATTATCTTTAAAAATCACCAAAAAGTTGAACATAAACCTTATGCTTGTGAATTGTGCGAAAAATCCTTCATCAGCAGAGGAACCATGGCTAAGCACTTAAAGAATATCCACGGTCAGAAAAAAGAAACATTTAAGTGCGATGAATGTGATTCGATATTTTCAAAAAAAAGTAAATTGAATTGGCATATAGTACTAAAGCATTTCCAAGCTGCTTGTGAATCCTTAACCGAAAAGAGGCCTCTGGTTCAACACGACAAAGCTATTCAAAATGTTGAAAAAACTGACAACATGTGCGATTTGTGCGACAGAATCTTTTCGGATAAAGAAAAGTTAAATGTTCATAAAAAAGTTGAGCATCCTCCTTTTACTTGTGGACTATGTGAAAAATCCTTTAGCTATGAAGGTACTTTCGTCAGACACGTCAAAAAATTACACATTGCGGACTATAAAAAATATAAGTGTGACGAATGTGATTTACTCTTCTCAAGGGAAGATCTATTAAATAGTCATAAATTAGAACAGCATTCCACTGATGTGACCAAAAATATACCACTGGTTGAAAACGAAATTGAATACATTTGCAATTTATGTGACAAAGTTTTTTTAAATAAAATTATCTTTAAAAATCACCAAAAAGTTGAACATAAACCTTATGCTTGTGAATTGTGCGAAAAATCCTTCAACAGCAAAAGAACCATGGCTAATCACTTAAAGAATATCCACGGTCAGAAAAAAGAAACATTTAAGTGCGATGAATGTGATTCGATATTTGAAAAAAAAAGTACATTGAATACGCATATAGTACTAAAGCATTTCCCTGCTGCTTGTGAATCCTTCACTGAAAATAGGACTCTGGTTCAACACGACAAAGCTATTCAAAATGGGGAAAAAACTGACAACATGTGCGATTTGTGCGACAGAATCTTTTTGGATAAAGAAAAGTTAAATGTTCATAAAAAAGTTGAGCATCCTCCTTTTACTTGTGGACTATGTGAAAAATCCTTTAGCTATCAAAGTACTTTCGTCAGACACGTCAAAAAATTACACATTGCGGACTATAAAAAATATAAGTGTGACGAATGTGATTTACTCTTTTCAAAGGAAGATCTATTAAATAGTCATAAATTGTTACAACATTCCACTGATGCAACCAAAAAGATACCAATGGTTGAAAAGAAAATTGAATACATTTGCAATTTATGTGATAAAGTATTTTTTAATAAAGACAACTTTAAAAATCATCAAAAACTTAAACATAAACCTTTCCCTTGTGAATTGTGCAAAAAATCCTTCAGCCGCAAGAGAGGTATGGTCAAACACTTAACGAACTTCCACGGTCGTAAAAGAGAAACATTTAAGTGCGATGAATGTGACTCGGTATTTTTCAAAAAAAGTACGTTGAATGCTCATATAATAATAATGCATTTCCCTGCTGCTGGTCAATCTTTCACCGAAAAAAATCCTCTGATTCGACCAGAAAAAGCCATACAAAATGGGGAAAAAACTGACAACACGTGCGATTTATGCGACAAAAGCTTTTTGGATAAAGAAACGTTAAATGTTCATAAAAGAGTTGAGCATCTACCTTTTATTTGTAGAATATGTGAAACATCCTTCAGCACTAGGCATAATCTCGTCAAACACGTCACAAAATTCCACGCTGAATCACTCATTTCAAGGAAAAAATTGGATGAAAAGGAAATTGAATACAATTGCAATTTATGTGAGAGAGTCTTTTTTAATAAAGACAACTTTAAAAATCATCAAAAAGTTAAACATAAACATAAACCTTTTACTTGTGAATTATGCAAAAAATCCTTCAGCAGCAAAAGAAGTATGATCAAACACTTAACGAATTTCCACGGCCGTAAGAGAGACACATTTAAGTGCGACGAATGTGATTCGATATTTTTCAAGAAAAGTAAATTGTATAGTCATATAATACTAATGCATTCCCTTGCTGCTTGTGAATCCTTTACCGAACAGAGGCCTCTGGTTCGAGACGACAAAGCTATTCAAAATGGGGAAAAAACTGACAACACGAGCGATTTATGCGACAAAAGCTTTTTGGATAAAGAAAAGTTAAATGTTCATAAAAGAGTTGATCATCCTCCTTTTAATTGTAAAATATGTGACACATCCTTCACCCTTCGGTGTACTTTCGTCAGACACGTCAAGAAATTCCACGCTGAATCACTCTTTTCAAGGAAAAATCTATTGAATAGACATGAGGCCAATGTCGCAACTGAAGTAAGTATCACATTACTTAGCTTATTTTTCTATTCCATTTAATACCATTTTCTATTACTTCTATTTTTGTAAATTACAATTCTATGTGTTCACAAAGCTATTATCCATCAGAACTCATAATGACCTTAAATCAGTTAGAAAAATATGACTTCGTTTACAACGCGATTTAATGTATCCGATTGTGTACATAGCTGAATTTTGGTACATAGCTTCCTATTGTGTTTTAAGGAAACTGTAAAAACTCCCCATCGATATGAGCGCCGCTAACGATTTTACGGGAAGTCAAAGGTCCAAAATCGTTTTTCCTCTATTTAGTTTTTTTTTATTTATTTATAGCAGTTAAAGATTATTAAAATTTAATCTTTTGTATTAAATATAAGTAATATAGAAATTTATTTCTTTACAACTTTAATTAGTATAACATGAAACTAATTAGTGTAAAGAAAATAACAATAACAATTAATAAGGGAAACGCTACAAGTAAAAACCCTTATTCGAATCTTAAAATACTAAAGATGCACATAAACCCAAAACCTTATAAATATATTTAATGAATTTTGATTTATTTAAATTAATAGATTGTATACAAGTTCATTGTCAGAAAAAGAACATTAACATACAGTAACCATAATGGTTTTAACATATTTGAAATAATTTTCATGTCCATGTGTGAGTAAATTCAGATCAAATCTCTCAAATTTCCGAGATCAGATATTTCTTGTTGAGATTTGATCTTTTTCCCCTCTTTTCATTACGAAACATCAAAAACCCAAAAAGAGCAAATCTTTTGAAGGAATGAACAAATCTTTTAGTAAATAAAAAACGCTATAAGGTTACCTGTTTCGATGTTAAGAACATAGTTGGGTGTTTTGTTAAGTGGGAAGAATCATCTTTTTTTATAAATAGAATCCATTTTTTAAATAAAATAACGAAGCCGTTATTTTCGTTATGTTCCTAATACCCATTACTTCATTCTTGATCACAGTAATTCATCACTGACTTCTATTTATCTATTTATATATTTTAACCACAGACGATATTTCAAGTTGTTTAGAATAATTTACAATAATTTAATTTTTTTAGGTTTTTACAAAAATAGCATAAAGGTACAGGTAAAGGTAGTTAATAGTTATATTACTATTTTCAAATATAAATATTTTACACTTTATGTATGCAAACATTTTACACTTTAATAACAAACACAGGTCAAAATCTCATCATGTGGGAGAGTGCAATAGTAAAAAACAGCACACGTATACATTGTGTTATGTGTGTTTTGCTTGAAGCAAAATCAATTTTTTTTTTAATTTTTTCTCAGACACAAAAAAAATTATCGAATTTTAGGTTCTGAATAAAAATTAACTAACAAATTACATGCATAATGAGAATGATTGACCTGTGTATATGTCGCTTTAGCATTATTGAAATCAATTACGGAATAAATTTTTTTAAAACCTCTACTCATAATGTTAAACTACAATTAGTTCTATATGAGGATGTGTAGAAAAAATCAGGATTTCGATTTTCTCTTGGACGTGTATTAATGTTGAGTTAACTCAGAATATAAGTTGAATCAAAAGATCCTTATATGCACTTTCATAAATACTAGTACCGGCCAGTGGTCGAAATTCGACCTTTTTTATTAATAAATATTTTTGTTACAATTTATTTGTTATTAAACATTAATACGTTATTTTATGTTATTAAACATATTAAACACATAGGATAGTAATAAACGTTTTTTTTAGTCACCCTTTTTCACTTACTTAACGGCAAAATTTTCATATCATTTTTGGTTTTTCGAAAGGTATTTACGTTCCCGAAACCGATGTCAAATGTTAATATTAATATGTTGCCGTTAAGTCACGTAAATTAAATTTTAAATTTTTTACAACAGAAAACAAACCACGAAAGGAATAAAAACACAACGCGAAACGTCAAAACAAAAGACGCGATGGCAAGCGTCGGTGTTCAGTGCCGCTCCAAAGTTTTGACAAAAAATTCATAATTATTTCGTAGTTTTGTTTGTTTATACGTGAATACCTGTGAACAGCTAAATGCAAAATTGTAAGAATGTATGGTCGAAACAAACCAAAAATCATAAAAATATGTTGCCGTTAAGGTAGTTAAAAAGAGTGCCAATAAAAAGTGTTTACGTATTAATATATAGATTATATTTACTTAAATGAGAAATAAAATTGTTTTTAATAAAATTTAACTACGTGGCTATGCCTTTGAGAGATGTTGGAGGAAGACATAATATACCTAACGAGCTAAAGTTACTCATATATTAAAATAATACTAGTAAGTTTGTAATAGCGTACTAATTGTTTATTCATGTTTTTATATTTTACAGAACTCAAAAGAAGAAAACTTTGAACCAATTCCAGCTCAAAACAATGAAAGTACAAATATTCAGAAGGTACAACAGTCTTCAAGTTTATTGGATGGATCTATGCAAGAATGTACAAATACAGGCAGCAACACTGGGCCTTTTCAGTGCTTTCGAGGTGAATCTACTGCACAAAATAATTCTGAAAATACTAGCAGTAGTTCGACACGAAGTGATTATGGTCGTCCAAGTAATGAACGAAATAATCCAGAAGATTCAGAAATGCAAGAAGATGATTATATGGATTGGCTGATGGATACATTAATAAGCGACAAAGACCTTTCAAATAAAAATACAAAACCATCAAGTAATCCAGAAGATCAAGAAGATAATAATATGGATTGCCTGATAAATCCGGTACTAAGCAATGAAAATCTTCCAAATAAAAAAACAAAACCATCAAGTGATCCAGAAGATGAAGAAGATAATGATATTGATTGTGTGATGAATTTAATACAAAACAATAAAAATCTTGAAAGTGAAATAACAAAATCATCAAGTCGTCCAGAAGAAAAAGAAGATAATCATATTGATTGCCTGACGAATCCAATACTAAGAGCTGAAAATCTTAAAAAAACAAAACCACCAAGTCATCCCCAAGATCAAGAAAATAGTGCTATTAATTCTGTAATAAATCTAATACAAAAAGATGAAGTTCCTGCAAGTAAAATAACAAAACCATCAATTGAACCAGAAATGCAAGAAGATAATAAAATCGATTGCCTGATGACTGAATTACTTAGCGATGAAGGCCTTCCAAATAAAATAACAAAACAATTAAGTGATCCAGAAACGCAAGAAAACAATCATATCGATTGCCTCATAAATTTAACACAAAGCGATGAAGGCCTTTCAAGTATAATAAAGAAAGAATCAAGTAATCCAGAAACGCAAGAAGATAATGCTATCGATTGTTTGATGAATTTAATACAATGCGAGGAAGGCCTTCCAAGTAAAACAACAAAACTATCAAATGATCCAACATTTCAACAAGATAAAGCTATCGATTGCATGACAAAAGTTCTAAAAGTAGCAGCTAAGCGGGACAAATATTCCGTTTTTGGCGAGTTCATTGCGGACAAAACCCGAAACAGCAGAAAAAGTTTATCTGAAATCACAATTGCTAGGAAACATATAGAAAGTGTTTTGCAAAACCTTATTATTGGTTTTTATGATCAGGGGACAAGTTAATTTATACATATGTATAACTGAACTAATCAAGTTTTTTTTTTTTTTACTTACATATGTCGAATTCCTTGGAAATGAAAAGTTGACTTTTTTCGGACTTAAGTTGCTTTTTTCCGAAAATCACGATCCATGGACACGGACATGATTCACACGCATTTGCGCACATACTTAACAGATTTGATTCCTTCTATCAGACGTGCCTTTTTAACTGTGTAGTGTGGTTTATTTTAATAGAGATTTTCAAAATAAAAGTAAAACAATATATTGGACATGAATTTTCTTGAGTTATAGTGAATTGTTTTCAACATCCATGGGAAGGAAAAACTTTTTCAATAAAATCTGAAAAAAATAGTTACAAGGAATTCGACAATATGGATTTTGGATGAAATCTTGTTCTTCCTTCGCCTTATTTGGTCATTAGTAGTGACAATGAAACAAAATTTACATTGATTTTCCCAACGTTTCGACAGAGATTTATGAAGGAAGAACAAGATTTTATCCAAAATATATTTAAGTACAATCTAAATTGGTCAAAACAAATCACTTATCAAGTTATCTTAAGTAGGAGAGTACGGGGCACAGAGCACCACCGATTTATGACTCATCACTTACCATAAGGTGTTAACATCAACTATTAAAAAAAATATATATGAAAAAATAAATATATGAGAAGATACATTCATATGAAAATGGGCACTTGTTTTATTGCATCTAACTTTTTGGCTCACTTATAGTTTTAAATAGAAACTCCTCTCTGAACTGCTGTTTCTCTGTGCCCCTTCTTCCTCTGTATGTATTTTAAAAGTATGTATGTATAAATATTTTTTTTTAACTATGCATCATGTGAAATCATTTTAAATTTTATGTTTCTTTATTACATTACGACTGGTCGCACGAACTTGTTCTTGAGGCAAGTTGCCTCGAAAATAAAATTAAATTTAATAAAAATAAATTTAATAATTTTTTTGTTAATAAAAATGAAAAATACGAAT
Organism: Baccha elongata; assembly: GCA_951217065.1. Taxonomy (NCBI): domain Eukaryota; kingdom Metazoa; phylum Arthropoda; class Insecta; order Diptera; family Syrphidae; genus Baccha; species Baccha elongata. Next base: position 77,283,363 of record OX578273.1, on the reverse strand, counting down.
AAAATAATATGAATTGTTTTCAAAAGTGCTAAAATTACTTTTTAAAGGAAAAGCAAAGTATGCAGAATTTTTTTTGCCTGAATGCAAATTTTCTAAATAAATAATTTCAAAATCGTTAGAGCGATTTTTAAAGAAATCAAAGTAAACTTAATAATTTTTATAATTTTTTTTTTTACGAATTAAAAAAAACGCCAATTTAAAGTGCTAAATACTTTCCATTTTATGCATACACAATAAAATTTTTTAGTAAAGCCGTTTTCCAAATATTGAATTTACAAAAAAATAAATTCAAAATTTAATTAAAACTAAAACTAAGCATTTTTGCAAAATTTTAGTATCGAAGTTTTATCAAATCATCTAGGTCTTCCTAAAACATTTTTTTAAATTCAAATCGATTAACCCGCTCAAGAAGAAAATAGCGGTTCTATGGGAGGTAACGTTAATAAGTTTGTAATTTTTTTTTTGCAATGTGAAGACAATCGAATTAAAAACCATCTGTAATTTTTTTGAAGACAATCGTTGGAGATAAAGCTTTTCCAAAACCTTTATATGGCAGGTACCGTTATTTTTTGAGCTAAACAAAATTGAATTTCTCCTCTAAGGAAAAGTCTACAAACTTTAAATATGTACCAAATTTGAAGTAAATCGGTACTGCCGTTTAGGCTGTAAGTTCTGATACAAACAGACAGACAGAATTTCCAGACCCACTTTTTTCGACTTCGCTATCATCTTAATGTCATGTTTGATTTTTATCTCAAAAAATTTTGTTTCCACGAATGCATAACTTGCCTTATAGTACCTATAATCGCAAAGTAAAAACGATACTTTATTAAAATTTCTTTTATTTTGTATTTTTCGGTGTCGCTATATTCTTTTATAGTGATCTTAGAATAAAGTCTGAGTTATCAAATTATTAAGAATTGTATGTAAACTAAAAACAATAGTCAACTCTCTCTCTCAACCGACGCGCGGGGAGGACCTTTTAATTATTTTTACTATTATAATGATTATTTTTGTGTTGTTATTCTGACAGTATTGGTTGCATAGTGCAACCAATACTGGTTGCACTATGTACGTTTAAGATGTTTCGTTATTTACTCAAATTTAATTCATAACTAAAAAAAAAATTGGAAAACAGTCGACTTGACGGGCCTTCCCTGCAACTTCCCACTATTTTTGGACATTAAGTGCATACAATTTTGTGAATTTTAGTGCTTCTGACTTCGCAAAGCTTTTAATTTAAAAAAAACATTTTTTGAAATTTTAAATTAAAATAAGCTGACTCGGCAAACATTGTTTCGTCATTTATATTATTCATCAAAAATAATTATTTACATTGTTACTATCAATTATGGCAGTTGAAAAAAAATTAATCTCAGTGCAATAGAGTGTACAATATTCTTAGTGAGTTGTACTTTTATGAGCAACACATCCCAACTGGCTCATTTTTAAATTTAAGTGCATGACAATGCGGGCATTCTTTTTCCAAAGTACCAATAACCACTTTGGAATGAGCATAATATTCAACATCGGGCTCGTACTGGAACGCTAGTCGAAGAAATAAATCTGATGTAAATGCTCGATAAACTTGTTGGCGTTGTTGGTCGATTCCTCTACATCTGTCGACTATGAATCTACGCCTTCCTCTTCGTTGTAGCTGCCTTTGTTGATTTCGTTCATCTCGTGCGCCTCTTGCGATTGTGATTCACGTAACTGCATCATTCTCATATCTGCATTGTTTTCTTGGATTTGTTCACTTGATCTTCGTGCTCTTATATCTCGTACGGCTCTAGAATTGATCGTTCGACGACTCAAATTGGCCCCTTTGCGTTTTGGTTTTGGCATTACTGACTGTACATAGAACATGTAAATAAATGAAGTTAAAATACTTAAACTGATAGGTTGTTGGCGGGAGCTTACAACACGTGTTTATTTACATGAGATCAATTAAATAACTGAGAGTTAAAACTATTTTTTGTCAGATTAATAAATTGTAGATAAATAATTTTTGCACTGGAAATTAATGATAAATTTACGATGATAGTAAAATTAATATGAGAGTTGCACAGAAAAATTAAAATAATACGTATAACAGTCACTGCTACGATAGATACACAAATAAAACCAAAAGAAATGGCTGAAAAATGTATAGTGAGTGAGAGAGTAGACCGACTTCGTCCTCATCCCTACTCCGTGATGTTTACTGGATTAGTGGTGACACCTGAAATTGGGGATTGGAAACTATCCACATTGAAAAAAGTAAATAAAAATTATAATGGGCGATTGGAAACTACGTGTGGCGCTATAGTAGTCAATTTTTTACTAAACAGCAAGCATAACTTAGTGCTAATTTTGACAACCCGTAGCGCATTTAAACTTTTCTATATACGTGTAGCGCTGCAACAGCAAGTTTGTATTAAAGAGTAAAGATAACTTAGTTTTAGTTTTGACTACCCATTCCGCATTTCAACTTTACCAATCCTAAATCGAGTACGTTAATGAGCAGTCTATATGTAGTACGTCAATGGTTACAACAAAATGTCAAGAAAAAGAACCTATCTATCTTGATCTCTGCGTCTTTGTTCTGTAAACTAAACTCTGCGTGGCGCGAATATTATTTTTTTTGTTTACAAGAGACGAAACATAAAATTGTGTTCAAAATTGTATAAAATCACCAATTTTCTTTAAAAAAAATGTGTTATTATGTTTAAAATGTGTTAATATAAAACTAAAGCTATTTCAGTCTATCCGGTATGACATATTTCCATTAAACTTATACTTAATATTTATCTATTATTCGGTTTAACAATAATTTCAATGCCATTTTAATACCCCGGTTGGCGTTGTCATCTAGAGTAGTCCTAGTTCCTGGTCCAGCTTTTCTCTATCCTATCATGCTACCTTTCATTTCATTTCAGTTCTTTGCGTTAAATTGTTTTAAAAAGGTTGATTTTTTGCAAAACTTTCTCATACCTACAGAAAACAAGAAATGTTTGTATGTTAAAATGTACGTTTAGTCAGCAAACAACTTTATCAAAAAGTTAAGAAGTTTACTGTCCGTTTATCCATTAAAGAAACTGTCCGGTTATCACCCGGACCTTAACGGTTTGACTTCTCATACAACGGTTTAAGTTTTCTCCAATTTTCTCGAAAACGGCTCTAATGATTTTGATAAAACTTTATGAACGTTGTATTTGGAGTTTTGTTAAAATAACTGCATTCCAGGTTTTTGGCAAAAAAAAAAATCAGAACGGAGATTTGGAGTTGACGGTTTTAAATAATGTCGGCCATAAATTAATAACCACTTACGCGATTTCATTTAAATTTGGTACCTGTGGCACTTAAGTTAGACAATTGACACAATATGGCATTTAAAGTTTTCTCTCGTTTAGGCCGTTTTTTTGATATCTTTTACCTTTCCACATAATTAAAAACCTGTTAATTTTTCGTAATGCCATAGTTGGCTAAAAGAGCAAGTTCGTGCGACCGATTCGTGCATTTTATTTTATATTATTCAATTCAACTTTGCGCTTGAATGTGGGTCTATTATTTTATTATTCTATTTTTTCTTAGTTAACAACTTTATTTATTTTGTTCAAAAAATCCACAATTCAATTCACCACAATTGGAAACACAAAAAAGTTGTATGAAATACAGCCTTATGATAAATAAAACAAATGTTTAAAGATCATTTTATTTAACGACCAGCGAAGCGGGCTAGGGTACGCAAGTCTTACATGAAGCAAACTATTGACGATATCGTTTATAGATACCGTCTATACGTGATGAAACCCCAGTCTGTAATTTTTACTTAAATGATGTGCAGAGCTTTGCTGAATGCGAAATAACAAAACGCAGATTCCCATACTAACAGACACACAACAATGCTGCATGTATTGCCACGCTGCATGTATATTCATAAATTCTCTACCCAGCTTTATTGCATCCAAAATGAAAAATATAAATTCCTTAATTTAAGCGATTTGGCTTTAGTTATTTTTGACAATTTTTCTGAGATAGCAATAGATGGAGTATTCAACGAAAAAATCTCACAACAAAATATTCGAAAACTCCCACTTAATTCGAACACTTGTTTTGAAAAGATAAATGAAAATAATTGTCAAAAAAAAATACACTTGTTCAATATGTAGCGTTGCTTAAAGCGAAGTTAGTTATAGCTGGGTTATAAAAATTATATATTCTAGGATTTACAGCTCTTCTTTTCCGACTATGTTAATGATCTCGAAAGAAACAACAACTTCCCCCACTTCACCGTTTTCCGCAGGGATCAGCTAGTGCTTTGAAAAAGCCTCCTGGTTTTGGATTTTTCCGTGTCGTCGCCTCCCTAATTTTATTAAACTTACATATCGTCCCCTCAGAAGCAAAGTGGCTTGTCTCAAAATTTAGCAATTTTGAGTTAAATATTACCACTGAATTATACCACTCGATAGATGAAAACAAAATTAATAATTTGTTCTTGTTCTACGACTTTTGCCCCCTCGCATAAACTCTAGACGAAAATTCATTTTTAAGACTCAAAATCATTTCAAATCGCTCTTCTGCTCTAAATTTTGAGATAAGCCACTTTGACTTTGAGGGGACGATATGTATACTTTCATACTTTCAAAAATCCAAATTTTTTGAACATTGAACATTTTTTGAACATAACTTGTTGATTTGAAAATATCTTATAACAAACTACTTTTCTTTTATTCCTATCTAAAATTTCAAAGCGCGTCAATTATATGTGCAGGTGACTCACAATATTTGTGTGATTGGTTTTAAGCTATTACTGTGATAATCATCTTGCGCAGACCGAAAGTGTAGATTTTGACTTGTACTCAAGATTTTGTTTAGGAATTTTGGTGATTAGGATCTTGTCAGTCGAAAAAAGCGTAATCAACATCCTCTATTACAAATTAATAATACAATGATGTGCTTGTTTGCTGATAACGCAACTATCCCCCATCTTTACTTGCGTATATAGGTACTATAAGGCAAGTTATGCATTCCTAAAAAAAAAGATTTGAGATAACTATCAAACATGACATTACGGTATTTGAGAAGACGAAAAAAGTAGGTCCGACAATTCTGTCTGTCTGAATGTGTCGACACCTGCAACCTTAACAGTTGAACAGTTTGTAAAAACAATTCTTAGAAAAATATCCCCGGACGTTTATTTTTTATTTTTAACCTATGTAGGCATAAAAATAACGATACCTACCATACAAGCGAATATGGGTGCATTGTATGGGCATCGTACTACTGGTTTAAGCGGTTTTGCCTTTGTTTTCTTCCCTGGTCCCATAGAACGGTTTTACCACAATATTTTCAAAGACTTAAGCTTTTTAAACATAGACAGTATCTCCAACTATGTTACATTGTGGGTATAATCAATAGTTCAATAATATCTTAATCAGCTTTGTGTCGTTTAAATTGCAGTTATAGCTTTGCTAGCATAAGAGCACAGATTCCTTTATCTTCTTTATTCAGTAGATCAAACTATGGGGTTAATAGTCCTTTAAATCAATTGATTTCAATTTACAATAAATATTACTTTTTGTTTTCATCAACTAATGACAATTTAAAATGTATTTAATTTAAAGCAACATTTTTTAATACAACATAATTGTAATAAATATTTGTAAGTTTTTTTAATGTCTAGTACATTTATTTTTATTGATTTCGAATGCATTTCGAACTGATATGCAGCTCATCATCAGCAAAATCTCGAAAACTATTAATCGAAATTTTGCTGATGATGCACTTCGAAATGCATTCGATTTTTAAATCAATAAAAATAATTGTACGTTAAGTTTAAAATTTAAATTTCGTGTTTTTTTTTTAAATTTTGTGGTCTATAAATGAAGTTTCATTTTTCAATAAATAAATTTGTTTTCAAAAGATTTAAAAAAAAAAAAAATATTTCAAAATATAAAAAACTGATTTTTTTTGTTTATAAAAAAAAAGTTGTCAAATTAATTTTCCAGTCGTAAACACAAGTACAAGCCACATCCCAGCATGCTTCGCCAAAAGTTGCATTTTGAGATAAGACTTTTTCGCTTGGGAAGGCAGTATAAGCCAACAAAACTTGTTGGTTCATTAAAGGAACTTTATTAAAACCATATTTCTTTTATTCCATTTTAGAATTTTAAATCGAGAAATTATAGTTTCTCATGGCGATACATTGATATTCGTAAGGTGTTCCAAAACAAGAAGATACTGCACCGAATATGTCTCAATGCGAAGTATGTTATAAGCTGTTGTCCTCTTATGATTCTATGCGTTCACACTTCAAGATTTACCACCGTTTGGAGAAAAATAAACACAAATGCGATGAATGTGATTCGAAATTTTCTACCAAATATTGCCTTTTGAATCATAAACAAGAAAAACATTATCTTGCTGCTATTACTTGTGAATTGTGCAAAAAATCTTTCAGCTGTAAGGCACATAAGAACAGACACATCCGGGCTATGCACAGTTCGGACAAAAATGAATTTAAGTGCAATGAATGTAACTCGACCTTTCCATCAAAAGACTACATGCAAGCTCATATCTTACGAATGCATAACGTTAATCGTAAAAAATTTGCCTGTAAGTTGTGCGAAAAATCCTTTTACAAATCAATTAGTTTGAAAAGCCACTTAAATGATTTCCACGACCCGAACAAAAAAATATTAAAATGCGATGAATGTGATTTGATATTTTTTGGAAAACTTAAATTCAATGTTCATATGATAACAATGCATTCTCCTGGTGCTGGCGAATCTTGCAACGAAAAAAAGCCTGTGGTTCAACACGCGAAAGCTATTCGAAATGGAAACAAAAGTGATAACCAGTGCGATTTGTGCGGCAAAGTCTTTTTGGATAGAGAAATATTAAATTTTCATAAAAAAGTTAAGCATCCTCCTTTTACATGTGGACTATGTGAAAAACCCTTCATAAGTGAGGTGAGTTTGGTCAACCACGTCAATAAAATGCACAGTGCGGACTCTAAAAAAAAATTTAAGTGTCACGGTTGTGATTCGCTCTTTTCGAAGAAACATTTGTTGAATCGTCATAAACTAATACAGCACTCTACTGATACGACCAAAAATATACCACTTGGCAAGAAGAAAACTGAATATATTTGCAATTTATGTGACAAAATCTTTTTAAATAAGGACAACTTTGAAATTCATAAAAAAGTTAAGCATAAACGTTATGCTTGTGAATTGTGTGAAGTATCGTATATAAGTAAGCCAGCGCTTATTAGACACATCAAAATGTTACATGATCCCGATACCAAAAAATACAAATGCAATATGTGTGACAAAGTATTTTTGGATCGAAAAAGGTTAAATGTTCATAAAGAAGCATGGCATCGTCCTTTTACTTGTGGAATTTGTGAAAAATCCTTCGTGCTTCAAGAGCGATTTACTAACCACTTAAATACTGTCCACGGTACGAACAAAAATAAATACAAGTGCGACGAATGTGAAACGCTCTTTTCGAGAAGAGGCAGCATAAAAATTCATAAATTAAGTCAGCATTCCACCGATGCGACCAAAAAGATACCACTGGATAAAAAGAAAAATGAATACATTTGCAATTTATGTGACAAAGTATTTTTTACTAAAAAGATATTTAATAATCATAAAAAACTAGAGCATAGACCTTATGCTTGTAAATTGTGCAAACATACACACATCAAACACATCGAAATTTCACTCGATGCCGAAAACAATCAACCCAAGTGCTATTTGTGTGACAAGTTTTTTTCGAGAAAATTTGCTTTAAGAAAACATTACAGAAGAATACATCCAAATATTCCTTTTGAATCGAACGAAAAACCGTTGGACAAAGCCTCAAGTAATGTAAGTTCTTTGCTTTCGTTATTTTTTAAATATTTAAAATTTTTCAATTAAAAATGTTAGAACAAAATTGGGCTTTTTGAACCTTTAAAATGAAGTGCCACGTATTTGCTGGGTGCATACGAAACGTCCATTTTCATACAACTCTGACTCAAAAATAAGGTTGAATTTGACCAATAGCATCGATTAAATTAACGTTCTGGACTATGATGGTTTGTGGTTTATTGGCATAATTCTGTGATTTAAGAAAATGCAAAAAGAAGAAGTTTAACTTATCTAAATTCACATTCCCTCGACAATGTAACATATAAACATTGAAACGACGGGGTTATCGAAAAATCAGTATTGAGAACTCTTTGAAAATTCCGAGGGAAAAACATTTCCCACGAAATTCCCGATAAGGCTAATTATGTCTTTGCTGTGCGTATCTTTCAATTTCGACGTTAACGTCCGCCATTACCAGTGATACGAGGCCAACATCGTTCTCAAAGGACTATAGACCGATTATCCACATTAAAGAGTGACTTTCTCTGTATAAATTACAATTTTCTGTATCTCGTGTGGATTGTGATCGACCCAAATTATAAATAAACGGGACTCGTCGTTGAAAATGATTTTTCTCCCGAAATTGACGTCAACTTCTTCGAACAGTAGAACCATTTTTATAAAACGGTTTTATCATTTGAACATATTTTTTAACGTTATAACTTTGCATGTTGATTTGGCTAAACAGACTTCATTATTGGCACTTCATTTGAAAGATAGCTTCAATAATATGGCCTTAAAATTTGGAAATCCGTAAGGGAAAACCCTTAACAAAAATTATATTATTTTTATTTATTTGTTCAAATTAAATTGTTTTATTAATTAAAATAATAAATATAATACTTAAACTGCATTTTTCAATAAAATGTGTATTTTGTAATGTTTTGATAAGTTTAATTTTACATTTATGTTGTAGGTACTAATTTTCCAAAAAACTGAATTATGTTATTAAAAAATAAAGCAAATGTTATTAACTAACTTATAAGAAAATAAAAACAATAAAAAGACTAAAAATAGTCGAATTAGATTTTATTAAGTGGAGTATTTATGAATGAAACTAAACTAACTTATCTCATCATTAACTCATCATTAACAACTAAAAATTAATTAATAACGCCACTGTGTAACAAATAGATAAAAGAATTACCTAGACCAGTGTTTCCCAATATTTTGACATTGTTTTACGACTTTAGAAATTTTCTTATAGAAATCTCAAAGATTTGCCCTCAAAATCAAGGAGTGCTCTTTTTCTCATGTTGGGCTACTTTTTTCGTAGTGTGAAGACACAGATTAAACACGCATAAACTGTGTGAATAATATGAATGCGTTCCAAACGATCATGATACAATCATTACACGGTGTCTCCACGATCTAGATTTCATAGAATGCAAGATAGTATTCTATTGAAATTGCCTATGGAGACCGCAAATAGTATTCTATGAAAAATTTCTTGCAATATATTGCTCAGCTCATAGAATGCTATAGATAGTATCCTATGAGCTGTCATTTTCATATTGAATTTTCTGTTTTCTTTGTATTTGGACTGAAATAGTATGAAATAGTAAGCTATCGAATGCAAACCATACATTTTCCTCTCTTTTCATTTAAATGAAACACCAAAATTGCAAAAAGATCGAATCTTTTGAAGGAAAGAGCAAATCTTTTCGTAAATGAAAAACGCTATTAACAATAAGTGGTACCATTGAGTTTCTACACATAGAGAAATCATATGTAAGTTTCAAACTTTGCTCGTAGAATGTCGTTACTATCGACTTGTTTTTTTTTTGTAATCTTGTAGCAATTATTCTTGTGTTAAAAGGCAAGAGAAATAAAGAAAAACAAATACAAATGTATGCAGAAGAATTTTGTTCGGTCCGGTTTAGTTATTTTTCGCTACATAGAACTAGGGAAATAATAATTACTGGATATGCTCATTTAGCGACATCTACTTCGGTGAGTTTGAAACCATCTTGATTCCTCTATGTGTATAAACTCAATGGTACTTTTTCGGTATGAAAAAGAAGATGAGTATGAATGACTGCTTTTACCTTCACACAATTAAGCTATTATTTATTAAAAAATATATATATAAATACATACATATGTTTTGAAATGTACCAACTTTTGCCATTTCCCTGTATTAAAAAACGATCAAGCGTTTTTGTCTGCCCGAACAATTTTCAGAGCAAACAGTTTAGCAAATCGTAGGGTTTTCGTATGATTTCATACTGCATACCTGTGGACAACAACACTTATTTGGTTGGAGTTTAAATTGCCAGAAGCGCACGAGTACTACGTTAACTAAATTATCTACCACAATTAAGTAACATAATTAAAAAACTTATTTTTTCAAAAAAAGTATATTTTTTGCCATTTCGACTACGCGTAGTTAATCGCGTTCCACGTTCAGGAAAGGCAAGGCAACCTCTTTCCAATTTAGCTTGTATGGAAACAAAAAACCTTGAATCAAACATTCAAAACTCGGATCAACGTTCTTAGAAACCAAAACCAAAATACGCGGTAAGTCCGAAAAGTTTGTTTATAAAAATAAAATCAAACAGTTCTTGCATTTTGATAATATAACTTCAGCGAGGATTTGTGGCACTTATTCAGCAGCATCTTATGATGAATTGGTTAAAGGGCACAAGATATCCCTCCGAACTTACGAGTTCGGAACCATAAAAGTACGAATCTTGACACAACTAGGCCAAAAAGTATCAACTTAGATTTTCTTTTAACATTCCGCAAAGAGACCAATTTTAAAATTAAAGAATAATAGATTACGATCAAATTCTTGTACCTTAACAAGTTTGAATTATGAAATTTCAATTAGGGCAGTTCCCAGCTTAGTAGATACGAAGTTAGCAATCCCATCAGTGGTAGTGGAGGGATCAAAGCTTCCGAAAAGATTTTATATTTCTCACTATTTTAAGGTTATTTCATTGTAAATCGGTACCGTCGAGAATTTTACTGTTTAATTTATTGTGTGTAACTGGCAAACATTTTTGCACCTTTGGGACAACAGGTTATGTCTCTTAACAAGGAAATTGAGAATTTAATATATTTGACCAGGTACCACAAGGTAAAACATCATAAGCAGCATGAGTATCATCCACAGCAGGAGCATTAGGTATAACTACACCACCATCAACAGCATTAACAACAACAGCCTTCATAGCTTCATCGAAGACTACATCATCAGTACCAGCGGCAGAAGCCTCGTAAACATCATTCACAAAAGTATTAGAAACATTATTCACAAGATTCTTAATTCTAAATCTAAAACCTTTTATCAAAATTGTTAAAAATACCACAAGTATAAAATTATTAGTTTTCTATGATAGGGTTGATTTGTTACCTGATTTCTGATTAGCTCGTTATTTTGTAGAAAATTAAAAATAATTTATTTCTATCAATATATAGCTATGTGTATGTACATACAAAATTTAATTTTTCATTAATTGTTTTATGTTTTCTATCTTTTACAGCACTGCTCACAACAGAAAATTGATGCTATTCCAACTCAGCAAAATAAAAGACAAAATTCAAAGACGACACAACAATCTTCCCATAAATCTTCAAGTTCATTGCATAAATCTGTGGAAGAATGTACAAATACAGGCAAGTACATTAGACATAACCGCTGCCTTCGCAGTAGATCTGCTGCGCAAAACCATTTTGAATATGCTAATAAAAGATCGACACGAAGCAATGGCGGTCCTCCAAGTAAAAGAACGAAACAATCAAGTGACCAAGAAACGCAAGAAAATAAAGATATCGATTGCCTCGTGAATTCAAAGCTTAGCGATGAAGGTCTTGCAAATAAAAAAACAAAATTACCAAGCGATACAGAAGAGCAGGAAGAAGATTATGATATTGATCGTGTGATGAATTTAATACAAAATGATGAAGGTCCTAAAAGTAAAATAAAAAAATCATCAAATAATCCAGAAATGAAAGAAGATAATGATATTGATTGCCTGAAGAATTCAATACTAGGCGGTCTTCCAAACAAAATAACAAAACCATTTAGTAATCCAGAAGATCAAAAAGATAATAATAATGATATTGCTTGTCTGAAGAATTCGATACTAAGCGATGAAAATCTTCGAAATGAAATAGATGAAATAGCAAAACAATCAAGTAATCCAGAACAGCAGGACGATAATGATATTGATTGCTCGACGAATTCGATGCTAAGCAATGAAGATCTTTCAAATAAAATAACAAAACCATCAAGTGATCCCGAAGATCATGAAGATAATGATGTTGATATTGATTGCGTGATCAATTTAATACAGAACGGTGAAGAACCTGAAAGTAAAATAACAAAATCATCAAGCCATCCAGAGAAGCAAGTAGATAATGATATTGATGGTCTGACGAATTCGATATTTAGCGATGAAGATCTTCCAAATAAAATAACAGAACCATCAAATGATCCAGAAGATCAAGAAGATAACGATATTGATATTGATTGCGTGATCAACTTAATAGAGAAAGATGAAGTTCCTGAAAGTAAAATAACAAAATCATACAGTCATCCAGATATGCAAGTAGATAGTGATTTTGATGGCCTGACGAATTCGATATATAACGAAGAAGATCTTCCAAATAAAATAACAGAACCATCAAATGATCCAGAAGAGCATGAAGATAATGATATTGATATTGATTGCGTGATCAATTTAATACAGAACGATATAGACCCTGAAAGTATAATAACAAAACCATCAAGTCATCCAGAAATTCAAGAAGATAATGATATTGATGGCCTGACGAATTCCATATTTAGCGGTCAAGATATTCCAAATAAAATAACAGAACCATCAAATGATCAAGAAGATCAAGAAGATAATAATACTGATATTGATTGCGTGATCAATTTAATACAGAAAGATGAAGGTCCCGGAAGTAAATTAACAAAATCATCGAGTCAACCAGAAATGCAAGAAAATAATGATATTGATGGCCTGACGAATTCGATATTTAGCGATAAAGATGTTCCAAATAAAATAACAGAACCATCAAATGATCCAGAAGAGCATGAAGATATTGATATTGATATTGATATTGATTGTGTGATCAATTTAATACGGAACGATGAAGATCCTGAAAGTATAATAACAAAACCATCGAGTCATCCAGAAATGCAAGTAGATAATGATATTGATGGTCTGACGAATTCCATATTTAGCGATGAAGATCTTCCAAATAAAATAACAGAACTATCAAATGATCCAAAAGATAAAGAAGATAATGAAATTGATATTGATTGCGTGATGAATTTAATACAGAAGGATGAAAGTCCTAAAAGTAAAATAACCGAATCATCGAGTCATCCAGAAATGCAAGTAGATAATCATATTGATGGCCTTACAAATTCGATATTTAGCGATGAAGATCTTCCAAATAAATTAACAGAACCATCAATTGATCCAGAAGATCAAGAAGATAATGATGTTGATATTGATTGCATAATCAATTTAATACAGAAAGGTCAAGATCCTGAAAGCAAAATAACAAAATCATCGAGTCATCCAGAAATGCAAGAAGATAATAACATTGATGGCCCGACTAATTCGATACATAGCGACAAAGATCTTCCAAATAAACTAGCAGAACCATTAAGTGATCCAAAAGATGAAGAAGATCATAATATTGGTTGCTTGATGAATTTAAAACAAAACAACAAAGATCCTGAAAGTAAAATAACAAAATCATCAAATCAACCAGAAATACCAGAAGATAATGATATTGAAGACCTGATGAACTCAAAACTAGGCAATGGAGTCCTTCCAAATATAATAACAAAACCAGCAGGTGATCTAAAAGAGCAAAAAGACTGTGATGTAGATCCTGAAAGTAAAATAACAAAATCATCAAGTCATTCAGAAATGCAAGAAGATAATAATGTTGATGGCCTGAAGAATTCAATATTAGCCGATGAAGGTCTTTTTAATAATATAAAAAAAACATCAAATCATCAAGAAAAGCAGGAAAATAATGATACGGTCGATAACGATATCGATTTAGTGATGAATTTTATAAATGGCGATGAAGATCTTCCAAATAAGAAGACAAAACCATCAGGTGATCCAAAATTACAAGAAGATTACATTATCGAATGTCTGATGAACTTAAAAAGAAGCGATGACAAAGATCCTCCACGTAAAAAAACGAATCAATTAAATGATTCAGAATTTCAAAAAAGTAAAGCTGTTGATTGTATGACGAAGCTTATAAAAGTGACAGCTAAGCGGAAAAAATATTCCTCTTTTGGCGACTTCTCGAAACTTGTAAAATTCACAGTTCAAAAGGGTTTAGCTGCTATCTCAATCGCTAAAACACGAGATCATCAAATGCAAAAAGATACTGATATCGATTGTCTGATGACTTCAATTAAAAGCAACGAAGATGCTCCAAGTAAAAGGCCGAAGCAATTGAGTGATCTAGAATTGCAACAATGTAAAGCTATTGATTGTATGACGAAACTTCTAAAAGTGACAGCTAAGTGGAAAAAATATTCCGATTTTGGCGACTTTATTGCGGCCAAAATACAAACCAATAAAAAGGCTTTAGCTCCTATCACAATTTCTAAATCGCAAGATCAACAAATGCAAGAAAGTACCGATATCGACTGCCTGATAAATTTAATAAGAAGCGAATACGAATGTCCTCAAATTAAAAGGCCGAAACAATCAACTGGTGCAGAATTGCAACAATATGAAGCTATCAATCGTATGACGAAACTTATAAGTCTTACAGCTCGGAGGGATAAATATTCCGTTTTTGGTGAGGTTATTTCGAGCAAATTACGAAACAACAAAAAGAGTTCAATTGAAATCTCAATTGCTAAAACACATATTGAAAATGTTTTAAAAAACCTAATCATTGGCTTTTACGATCAGGAAACAAATAAATGAATTTATATAAACTAAACTTATGTTAAGTTAATGTTAAATATATAACTATTTTTTTAAGATTATGCGCCATGAATGTTTCATTTCTATTATTATTAAATGCTAAACTAAAAATTTATTTGAAAAGAGTGTTCTTTTTGTTTGTTTTTGAAACTTATTATTAATTTAGTTTTCAGTATTGTTACGTGCATAATACTAAAATAATAAATAGTTTATCTTTACTACGCATTTTCTTACCTTAACGTGAAGTGGCTTAAAATTTGAATTTCTCAAGAATCAATCAAGGTATACATTTTACTTAACTAAATGCTAGTATTTCTTCTAAACAAAGTTTTTTTTTTATTTACAATTAATTTTAGTTAACAAGGGTCAGCTAGTACACCCAAGTAAGCTTTTCTCAAATCGTGGCTAAATGCTGTCAACATTGGAGATTAGGGTAAAACGACTTTTACTTGCTCTATATGTACTATAAGGCAAGTCGTGGATTAGTGAAAAACAAAAAAAACAGAGAAAACAATCAAACATGGTAGTCCGGGAGGCGACCGTTGGATCACCTATCTTATCGCGGCTTTCGGAGAATTCAACAGCAACCAATAAGTTGAGCTCTAATAATAATTGCAAAACTGATGGTCGGACAAATTTTTTTTCAGGTACGTTTGGTCAGAAAATGGGCATTTCCGGTGTTTTTGCTACGATTTTTAGTGCTTCTTTGCTTCAAACCCAAAGAAATCACGTTTAACATTTTTTGTTGTTAAAGAACAATTTTTAAATAAACTGTAATTATTAAAAAGATGAGTTATTTTCCAGAAAAAAGTTAAACTATTCCTCGACTTGTGTGGGAAATGTGTACGAGTATATGGATGGTTTTTTATTCTACTTTTAACATTGGATCAAAAACATAGCATGCTTTTAGGAGTTTATTAAATAAAAATAGTCAATTTGTGTTGAGATTCAAAAACTAAATGCTTTTAAAAACTGAATAACTTTTCATTTATATTTTAGTAGCAAATAAGTGGTATTTTCGTGCAGCCCAATTTTCTTCTAAAATATATTTTTTTCATATTTTTTTCGGGCGAGTATAGTGTAGAGAACAGCTTCAAAAGAGACCCGAAGTGGCAATTTTCTGACTTTACATACCTAAAAAAAAATTGTCCACCCACATCGGTTTTGTAAGTGTTAAGTTAGCGTTCATTTTTTTAAAAGCCGCGATGAGACAGGTAATCTTACAGTCACCTCCTTTATTATAGTTATATACAGGGTGATTGGTTTAAGGTGCACCAAAAAGCTTGAGCATGTAGGTGGGGTTAAGACAAGAAAAAAATCGTATTGGAGGGGGGTCTGTTTCCCCCCGTTTAGGCGGGAGGGGCAATTTTCTAAAAAAATTGACTCAAGGGGCCGGTTATAGCGATCAGGAAAAACCATCAGAAAAAGTATAGAAACAAATGAGAAAAGGACAGGCTGTTTTCCTGATTGAAATACACACGAAAAACTTTTCCTGACAGAAATCTGTCAGTGGAACAAGTGAAAATTGAACTCAAATAATTGGAACGATTTCTTTCATTTTTTTAAAAATGGCAGTCAGCTGATACGAAAAATGAGATTGAATCAGGAAAATAAATAAATTCATTTTTTACAACAAATATTTGTTAAATTGAACATTTTTTAGCACAAAAAATTCTCTGAGTTATTTGTAATCAATAAGTGTAACATTTTTGTTTTAAATCAGATGAATTCATGGCTAATTATCGACTTGAACATTTTTCCTGATTCATTTTCCTGATTGCTGCGGCCCCTAAATCAGAAAAAAAATTATTTAAAAACAACGGTGAATGATACAAAGCCTTGTTATATCTTTTTGGAAAGCCAGAAAACAACTTTTTTATTTTATTTTTAAATTAAGTTGTTTAAGTGAACAGTTTAAAAAAAATTAATTTTCAAACTCAAAATTTTGAAGAAAAAAATTTAAAAAAAATGTAATCCAATTTTTTTCTAAATTTTATGTAATTAAATATTATTTGTATTTTTAAAAATCAATGCTCTTATTAATTTTTAGTCAAAGCACTTTAAAAAAAAATGAAATCTGGTTAATCCAGTTAATTGTTTGTAACCAGATTAACCAGATTTCACCTTTTTTTGAAAAAGTGCTTTTAATATTTTCTTAATTTCTCAAAAACTAAGATACATTTTGGCATCCGGTTTTCTTTTTTTGACTAAAAATTAATAAGAGCATTGAATTTTGAAAATAAAAATTATAGTTAATTACATAAAATTTTGAAAAAAATTAGATTAAAATTTTGAACAAAATTAGACTAAAATTTTTTTTTCAAAATTTTTAGTTTGAAAATAATTTTTTTTAAAACTGTTTAAAAATAAAATAAAAGAGTAGTTTTCTGGCTTTCCAAAAAGATATAACAAGGCTTTGTATCATTCACCGTTGTTTTTAAATAATTTTTTTTCTGATTTAAGTCAATTTTTTAGAAAATTGCCCCTCCCTCCTAAACGGGGGAAAATAGAACCCCCCTCCCATACGATTTTTTTTCTTGTCTTAACTCCACCTTCACGCTCAAGCTTTTTGGTGCACCTTAAACCAATCACCCTTTATAACGTAAACTGAGTACATTTTGTGTACTATATTAAATTTCCTAGAACTTGGCGTTCCGGTCTTTTGGAAATAATTTTTTTTTTCAGTTTATTTTTTGTACGAAAATTTCCCCTCGCTGTAGGCGGGGGGGGGGGAATAAACCCCCTCCATTACGATTTTTTTCTCATCATGACCCAACCTACTAGCTTTAATTGTTTTTTACAAATTATGTTAATAACTTTGTATATAAAATTATCAGCTGCATCTCCGTCAATATTAAGGCTAAAGATCTGGTTCACCAACCAATTTTTATTAAATTTAATGGTCCTTATCTTTGTTGTGCATTATAGTACACAAAATGTGCTTAGTTTAAGAAATATAAATGAAGAACTGAAAAAAGTCGAAAAAGTTAAGGGTTTTTTGCCTTTCTCCAAGTAAGCACAGGGTTCTCGAAGTCAAGAAATTAGGGGGTCTTCCTAGTATACCCCTGAACAATCTGTGCAAGTTTTATTAAGTTCTCAATTTTTCCCAGGTTATAGTACATATCGACTGAACTATTAATAAAAAATAAATTTTAAACAAACAGGTTTTCTCTTTTGAAAATTGCACCTGCCGGTTAAGCGGGGTACCTTTGATCTACTATTTTTTTACAAATTAGGTATGTTAATATAACTCTGTGTAAAGATTTACTGCCTTATATTAATAAAAAAAAAATAATTTTAATTCTTGATTTAGAGAAAACTAATGCGTTGCAAATGTTCTGGAACCAACTGGGACAGTAAATTATTGACTTTACGTTGAGTGTGAAAAATTCTTTATCTATGCATTAGTTAACTTGAAAAAAAGTGTTAAAATTACAGTTTGTTTTTTATTAATAAGGCAGTTACTGTACAGTACACAGATTCACCAACTATTATTACTAGAGGTGAGCAGATCCCAATAACAAATCGGCTGCATCTCTGTTAATATTGGACTTAAACTTTGTAATGCAATGTGATACACAAAATATGCTTATTTTAAGAAGTGTAAGCGAAAAACTGAAAAATTTCAAAAAAATTAGGGTTTTTCGCCTCTCCCCAAATTAGCACAGGGTTCTCGAGGTCAAAAACTTAGAGGGGGAGTTTCCTAGTGTAACCCCCAAACAACCTGTGAAAGTTTCACTTGGTTTTGAATGTTTTCCAAGTAGCCTCATTTTTTTCGACATATCGACGACTGGACTATTAAATCTATTGATTATAAAAATATTTTTGTTTTGTATTTTGGGAATAACGGTTTAATTTAAACCGTCTTAAAGGCTTTCAAAGCCGTATCGGTATCATTCATGTCAAGTTTAATCAAATTCGTTAGAGCCGTTTTAGAGAAAAACAAGCTCTTTCATAACCGTTATATGGCCATTATGTATCTTTCATATACAAATCAATGTGTGTAGGTATGAGTATATGTTCCCTATAGACTCCAAAACGACTGAACGGATTTGGATGAAATTGGGCACAGAAATATATTTTAGTCTGGAATAAAAAATAGGCTATTGTTTATCCCGGAAATATGTACGGTTCCTGGAGGATAGATTTTTTTCGCTTTTCATAGACCAAGGGATTAAGACAGTGTACTTTTTATCCCGGATATGTGCACGGTTCCAATGAGATAGCATAAAAACAACCGTCAACCGTATCCTACAAGAATCATGTATTTATAGTTTCGTTGAAGTGACGCTGGTCGGATTATTGTGAGCTATGGAAGGACGCCTTATCAGAAAAGATATCGCGCATAGACTGGATAATGCTCAAAATTACCCAATCAATAACCAAGAATTGGTAAATTGCGCTCTTAATATTTGTTTGTGAAGAATGACCTTCCAGCAATTTTTCGTTTGAACTAGGTATCTTATTTCATATCCTACTTTAAATATAAAAATTAAGTGTGTAGGTATGTTTCCTTAGGACTTCAAAACGACTTCACCGATTTCGACTAACCCAGAGGAAAAAATAGAATACGGCCGAGCAACGCCGGCTTTGGTTAGCTAGTATGTTACAATAATTATAAAAAAACTTGATTTATTAAATGAGATTATCCAATAAATATATAGATACTTAGTAGTTCATGGGGTATTCATCTAATAAGTGCCCCTGAAAATATGTACCAATGGACATCGTGAGTGGGGCGTTTGATACAATTTTGATTTCTTTATAAATAGACCCTAAGAATAAAAATATAAATATATAAATATAATAATAATATAATCCCCCTTATCTGCAGTCAATCTGGGTTCGAAACCCCTAAGGCCCAAATCCAGTGAAATCAAAACGTCGACAAATTATGGCACCAAGATAAGAAAAATAAAAACAACATTCTGAAAATCATTTATAAAAACTACATTATGTATACCTACATATTTTGATTTTAAATAGGTAGGTACCTACCTATCTACCGAAATGTACAATTATATTTTCAGTTATACTTATTGAAAATTATTGTATAAAAAATTGTTAGTAGTTATTTCTTTCATTAATAGGCTAATCCTGATAAATTAGCGAGGATATGCTAAATTCCATTACTGGTATACCTATGTAGGTAGGTACCTAGTTAATAAATAATATAAAACAATTTATTGACGAGTTCTGTGTTGATCTATTAAATACATACCTACATACCTAGATATAATAAGAACTAAATGGGTAAATAGCCTATAAACGTATAGGTATAGCTACTCTACTTACTTTATAATAATTCCCAAGACTCAAATCTGAAAATGAATGAAAAACCCTCTCACAACTAAATACCTACCTGCAATACTACACGTTCGCATAAATATAAATTTCACATAAATACATCTTTACCCATTGCCGCCATGCGATTACGAAATACCTTTATCTATTTAAGGGAACCAAAAACAGCCAGCACAGCAAGCCCAAAGCCAAAACCAGGGGACCCTCAACAATATATGCATTCTTCTAATTTCCCCTTTTTAAAACAGTTACCCACACACTTTAATAAACATAGTACATAACAAAAGGTCTCGCTCGGGTAGGGTAGCGAGAACATTTGTATGATTTGTTCACCCCAGTAATAAAAACAGAACCCGAATAATAAGAAGTCCGGACTTTTCGCTGATGTTGTGTGTTCATACAAGTGTACCATCTATTAATTGAAAAAAAATTGTCTTGTGCGTCGTCAACCCATGAATATTGGGAAAAAAAATTGTTTAAATAATATTAAAATAAATAAATGACATCTCGACAAAGAACCGAACTGACGATAGAGCACAAAGTAGATATAATTGAAGCGTTGAAAAACAACAAATATTCCCGTAAGGAACTTCAAGACCGCTACAATGTTAGCAACTCAACTTTAACTCGAATTTTGTTGTCTGAAGATAAACTGAGGAACACTTCCAACTCCAAAATGAGACGCATTCGCAGGAGGGGCCATAACAAGGAACTAGATGATGCAGTTTCGAGCTGGTATCGTTCGATGAGAGAGCAAAATGTTTTCGTAAATGGTCCTCTATTACGAAAAAAGGCGGTACAAATTGCCCGTATGATGAATAATTTTACATTTGAGGCAAGCAATGGATGGCTATGGCGATGGCAGCAAAAGGAAAATGTTAAATTCAATACAAATTATTCAGAGATAAGAGCAGCCAAGGAGGCTGGAGCTGGAATAGTTCCATTCGGTTTCAGTAATAGTAGTATGGCCAAAAATTCTTCTGAAAACTTATCTCTTCAAAGCGCTGGCGATTGCGAATCAACAAATAATACGAATGCCATTTGGCCAGTGGATTCAGATGCTGATCAGCAAGGGGTGAATAGAACACCTTATTGTGGTCAAGAAATTAAACAAGAAGTGCTTGAATTGCATGACAGTCCATATGACGTTGATGTGGTGATTGATAGTAGGGAACATGATGATTATGAAGTCAGTGGAAATGGAACTGTGCATCAATATTTAATTGAAGAGAAGGGAGAGGTAAGTGATGCCTGATGATGTTTTTTGTTTATAAAAAGTATATGTCCTACCTATGTATGTATTTACCTATATGTATATAAATCATTGTAGAGAAAGAGTGATAACAAAACAAGTGTCACATCACACATTTAGGTGTGTTATGGACATGGTTTCTAGCCTTGTTTTGTTTCAAAAGTTTCTAAATCTACAAATTACTGCTGAACTCAATTTCAATTCCACATTTATGGCACTTAAATTTAAGTTTGGTAGTAGGTAGGGGAGAGTGGGGCAACACGGACAACTTAGCTGTTGATATTGGACGTACCTACTCACCCGACTCGTTTTGTCTATTTCCCACTTCGTTGTAAGAAAGAGATTATGCGATTCTGGTTCAGTTTAACCGTGAAATCTTCTGTCAAAACTTTACCATATGAAAAGTTGTTAATCATGAGAAAATTTTTTTGTGATAGGTAAAATAAAAGCGGGAAAGTTCAAAAAGTTTTAAAATAAAAAAAAATATTAAAAATAACTAAAGACAGAAAGCAGCAATATAACAGTAAACTAATACAAGCAACCGAGGGTAAAAATTTAGTCTATTTTTTAGAAAATAAATAGATATTTTGACAGTTCAGCACAAAATCAGCTGATTTTATCTTAGCTAAAACGAGAATCAACTTGCTGAATAAAATTAAACTTATCTTTTTACTATCTACGGATAACGTAAAAAGTATTTACCTATATTTTTGAATTATTTTGCAGGCAATACCATCAAAAGAGTGCTTTGTGTGTAGAAAATCTGGACAATGTATCTCTTTTTGTGATGAATCCTTCGAAAAATGCTCAAATGCAATAAAATTTCGACGTCTAAAAAATTGTAAATATGGTGATATTGTATTAAATCCTGAAGCAAAATACCAACTTGGTTACCATAAGCATTGCTATAGTAATGTAGCTAATATCAAACGAAAATGGAAAACCGATTACGAAAGAATGGTGATGCAAGGATTAACTGTAAGTAAAATTATTTTGATCTTTAACAAAATATATTAGAAAATTTCTAATAATATAAGAAATCTTCTTAAAAAATATTATAGTCCATTAAAATTAGCTCTAAAACTTACAAAAAGTACTGTAGACGAGATTATATTTTTGTTTTAAAGAGAACCATTTGGAGAGTCTACATGCACAAAGTTTTTCTGCGTTGTTCGCCATTTTGAAAAAAAGCGTTTGTTCGTATAATAATTGTTCAAAAATAAATTTGAACCCAGTGCGAGTCTATATTCATAATGAATCGCCAAATCTAACTAATCTCAACACAACCAAAAACAGATTACAATGAATTAAATCAAAAGTTAACCGTTTTAGAGTGTACTGAATTAAGGTACTTATCATCAAAATATAACCGTCGAAATAATTTGAACACCTTTTTTAATGATAAATATGATGAACAAGTTTGCAATACTAAATTTCTTAAGAGTTATTTCACCAATTGAATTTGTTTTGGGTTCATTCAACCTATATTATTAAAATGCTTATTTAGGATTCTAATTGCTTTTTACTATTGGTTTGTTAAGACGAGGAGGATCTTTGTTCCGCATCGTTTTAGCGAGAATTTCGGGCTTTGGATTCTCAAACTCTTGTCAGATATTCTGATATAAAGCTTCTTCCGATAAAAAGATACATGTAGAGACACTCTTTACGTATATTAAACAATTTTTTTGAACACAAGTGTAAACTATTCATAATACAGAGGGTACCTACTACTTACAAGAAATTATACCAAGCTTACATTATTTTGACACTTGAATTGAGCCCACCTAAATTTTATATTAACCCCCCCCCCCCAATTTCACTGTGTAATAAACTGCTATTATCTTTTTTTGCAGCATGATCAAGACATAGCTTCTGTGGATCGTGATGAATCAATTCAAGATAGCACTTTTAAATACCGTAGAACTGAAACAAATAAAGAACAAAAGAAAAGTCTGATATATGATTCTGAGGACGAATACGAATTACAACCACCGATGAAAAAAAGAAAAACTATACATGAGAATGAACCACGTGACATATATTCAGCTTATGGGGAATACATTGCACATAGGTTGCGTGCAAGTGCCAATGAAAGGGAAAACTATGAAATCTATGTTGCTCAGCATAAAATTGATAATGTAATTTTTGAATTATCCATGGGGTCCTATGCTCGTGTACCACCATCATTAAATAATACTGAAAACAAAATAAGTCTTACCTTAGACAGCAATGAAAATCAACATGAACAGACAAAAGAACCGACATTGAAAGAAAAAGAAGACACAACTCCCTTAGATATATCGAATGGGTTCCATAAAAGCAGCACCATTGAAGAACTAACATAATGAAGACAATTGTTTCGGTGTGACATTAACACGTAGCTCTCTTCAATAGTTAAATGCCAAACTATTTACTAGTTTCGTTATTTTGCTAACAAGTGCAAATCTAAACTAAGGAACGGGTCAACTAAAACCTATTCGTGTTAAACTTTTGTATTCAAGGTTTTAAACCTTGTCAAATTATTGTTTTTATTAATTAATTTTAAAACTGACTAAAAATTGTTATGCCGTTAAGATATTAATTCATAAGGATTAAATAAATATAGTTTCCATAATTTGTATTTTTATTAATATTATTACATTCCTTAGTATCAAAAATTAAGGTTACATATATATTTTAAAACTTCATTCGCAAATTAACTAACTCAATAAAAGAAAACTTTACAGAGGAGACACTAAAAACCATATAATTTTTTTTTATATTTTACATACCTATTATTTAGAAAGTGAAAACATCATCGGAACAAATAAATAAATGTTTATGGACAATCAAAATAGTATTTTAAAAATAATTTAAAAACATTATTATTTTGAAGATGATACTCCTGACAGTAACTCATTTTAAAAAATAAGTGTAGCTTGCTGATTTGCGAATTAAGATATTTATCACTCTGAGGCTAATTTTTGTTTTTTTATTTAACTCGTTACTAATGTAGGTTATTAAATCTTAAAATGGTATTTATCTACTGCATTACTTACTCTCTGTTTAAAAAAATAAAATGCACGACTGGGTCGCACGAACTTATTCTTGAGGCATGTTGCCACGAAAATAAAATTAAATTTAGTAAGATTAAAATAATTTAATTTAATAATTTTTTTAATTTTTTTGTAATAAAAATGAAAAATACGAATAAAATCATATGAATTGTTTTTAAAGGTGCTAACATTACTTTTTTTTGAAGATACAAACGAAAATCAAAGTATGCAGAAATTTTTGTTTTTGTCCGAATGCAAGTTTAGCAAAAAAATAATTCCAAAATCGTTAAAGCGGTTTTTAAATAAATCGATGTTTACTTAATAATTTTTCTTATGAATTTAAAAACGCCAATTTAAAATGCCAATTTTTTTCCATATTATGCACAACTAATATCGAATTTACAAAATAATAAATTAAAAAGTTAATTAAAACTAAAACTAAGCATTTTTGAAAAATAGCTCAAGAAAAAAATACCGGTTCTATGGGAAATACCGTTAATAAGTTTTAAAATATTTTTTTTGCAACCATCTGTAATTTTTTTGAAGAGCCGTTTTCGAGAAATTTAAGCTTTTCCAAAACCGTTATATGGCAGGTACCTACCGTTATTTTTTGAGCTAAAACAAAATTTCGATTTCTCCTCGAAGGAATGGTCTACAAACCCTACATACCAAATTTGAAGTAAATCAGTTAAGCCGTTTAGGCTGTAGGTGCTGATATTATACAAACTGACATACAGACAGACAGCCTGTCCACTGACAACACTTGTGGCATTTTTCATTAAGTGAACCATTGACGTACTAAGGGCCAACCATAATAGTCGTAAGCAAACGAAAGCTAATGTCATAGTTCTACGTCAAGTTTCCTTAAGTGCCGCCATTACCTTCAGTCGACCATAATGGTCGAACGCACACACAAGCTAATTTCACATGTATTTGGCTGGCTGTCAGATTTACGTACGTAAACTGCGCTCTGGAGCGCTCTTTACGTACGGAGGCAAAAGTGAACGAAAACTTGCCGAAACTGAGCAATCCGACATTATGTGCGCACTATACAAATTCCTTGTTCTCGCTAATTTCGTACGGCACCGTACGTACTAATTCTTCTATTATGTTTCTGCCTCTAGATATGGACCGCCAGTCGGTTAAAATTTTCATACAAACAGCATTGTATATACATTTCTATAGTATTTTCATGCTGAATAATCACCGCCTGGCCATCTTGAGAAACGTGTGATAAACACATTTTTAGGTTCGTGCATTTAATAGTTGTCTATTCTGTAACCCTGACAACAGTCGTAAACATATATTATTTTTGTTTTGTTTACGACTCTTGTCAATGAAATATGGATTTTAGAGCCAATAAAATACATTATATATTATTAATTTGTTTCGTAGACGACTATTGTTAGGGTAACAGAATAGACACTTAGTAAATGTAAGAACCTCCAAATGTGCAGTTAACAACTTTCTTTAGATGGCGCTGCTCCATGGTTGTACTATAGAAATTTATATACAATGCAAACAGCCAAAAAAAGTTGTTCCAGCCAAAAACAGACTAAAAACGCCATCATTTTTTAGTGTTAAATATGTGTACTAATTACGACATTAAAATTTAAATGAAAACGATAGTATATTCATCTGTTAGTAACTCCCTTAGGGAGTGGATTTGTTTTGTAAAATAAAAGTAGTATGATAACAATTTCCACCAAAATATTTCAATAGTAAATAATTAATAAAAAATATCACTGCTACCATTGTATATAAATTTCTATAGTACAACCATTGTATATACATTTCTATAGTATTTTCATGCTGAATAATCACCGCCTGGCCATCTTGAGAAACGTGTGATAAACACATTTTTAGGTTCGTGCATTTAATAGTTGTCTATTCTGTAACCCTGACAACAGTCGTAAACATATATTATTTTTGTTTTGTTTACGACTCTTGTCAAGGAAATATGGATTTTAGAGCCAATAAAATACATTATATATTATTAATTTGTTTCGTAGACGACTATTGTTAGGGTAACAGAATAGACACTTAGTAAATGTAAGAACCTCCAAATGTGCAGTTAACAACTTTCTTTAGATGGCGCTGCTCCATGGTTGTACTATAGAAATTTATATACAATGGTACAACCATGGAGCAGCGCCATCTAAACAAAGTTGTTAACTTCACATTTGGAGGTTCTTACATTTACTAAGTGTCTATTCTGTTACCCTAACAATAGTCGTCTACGAAACAAATTAATAATATATAATGTATTTTATTGGCTCTAAAATCCATATTTCATTGACAAGAGTCGTAAACAAAACAAAAATAATATATGTTTACGACTGTTGTCAGGGTTACAGAATAGACAACTATTAAATGCACGAACCTAAGAATGTGTTTATCACAAGTTTCTCAAGATGGCCAGGCGGTGATTGTTCAGCATGAAAATACTATAGAAATGTATATACAATGCTGCTACGCAGATTCCCCGCTAGTAGTTGATGCCGCCCTTAGTTATGTTGGAACACGCGTGAAGTTAGCTACTGGCGGTCCATATGTAATACGTCAATGAAGTGAACATATCAATCGAACACTTTGAACGTTCTCTGAGTCGGATATTTAGAATTTTGAATAGGTATCAACTGTTCTTTCGTTTAAAATAGGTTTGTTTGGAATAAAATGCTACCTTCACTTGTTTGTGCAACAGAAAAAAAAACCATTTTAAGATTTAAAAATTGAAATGAAAATTTTTTTTTATAATTTTAGTCGATTTAAGTAACTCTTAATGTGTGCATTTTGTATGAAACGTGTAAGAGTGAAATAATTTTCCACCATAAAGTTTAAGTTATTTCCCACTCAAAGTAGGAAAAAAAACTTCACTAGTGGTGAAGTTATTTCCCACTGAAATTATTTCCCTGCACCATTCATTGATCTGCTTAATGTTCGATGAGTCATGTCATGAGTCCATGAGTGTGAAACTGTTATTCATTTTCAATGGGCCCACAGAAAGTCAGAATTCAAATCGGGTCTAAGATAATTTGATCAGTCTGAATATTAATCTGAAAATGCATGTTTTTATCCCTTGTTAATATTAACTAACCTAGATTTTGCTTTATGGATGGTTGAGGTTGTCGTTGTACCTATTTGTATCTCACTAAAATATAGGTACCTAATTGCTTGCCAAATTCTATTACAAATACAGAAATTGCTTTCATATTATTGTAGGTAGTTACCTATACAATCTGCATTATCGTAGGTATATAAATTAATTATTTAAAACTTGCATTCATTATTTTTGGAAAAAAAAACTTGAACTATTTTCTAGTACAAAAACGTTTAACATGATACCATTTAGGTTTATGTAATGATTATTAATGAATCGCATTTTTATATCCGTCGTGTTACTGAACTTTTACATTTATGAACTTGACTTTATTTGTCATCGTCCGCTTTCCATTAATACAGTAAAAATAGACTTCGTAGCTAGCTACATACATATACATAATATGTATGAACATTGAATATAGATCTTTTATCATTGTTACGAAAATACAGAGTATGTACGTAGGTATGTATGTAGGTATGTCATCAAACTGCGAATGTTTGTTGTTGATACCCCTTTTAATAATTTTATTACGTAGTTTTAGAATTTCGACTTAATGTGTTATTACTTTTGAATATCAACCCAAGCAAAAACAAGCAGTGAGATTCAATGAATCATATGCACGATCGCACGTCGAATTGTGAATTCGTAATTCGTATAGAAAACGTTTTAAACATGAATTTCAAGTGGGGAAATGAAAATCACATGGCCTTATGAACATATTTACTATTTATTCAAACATATAAAGCAGTGATGATATGAAATGGAATATTGGACTTGAAACAGAGGAATAGAACAAGATAGTTTAATCAACCAGTGTTGTTATATGGTGGATTTAAATGTCTCTGCACCTGCAGAATTGCAGAAAACTAAAAAGAGACAGATGTACATCTTCAACCCTAAAGATGAAAAGAGTACACAGATACCATATGATTTTGTTTCCTATAACTAATTGCTGTCAAAATTATTAACGCTGGCACGCACCACAATGTTATAAGAAGAAATTCTTTCGCATTTTGTTTTCAGAAAGTGAAGAATTTGCTATAATAAAGATGAACATTCTCATCTTTACCTATAATTTCTAATCTTTACCTATAATCTTTACCCATAATTTATGTATGAAGATCTCTGCACTTTCGTCTTCTCTCTCTATCATACAAGCAAAGTTTTCCATTGCGTTTCTTCTCTCTCCCTTTAGTTTCCTGCAGTTCTGCAGGTGCAGAGACATGTAAATCCACCAATAAGCAGAATTTCATTTATTACTTACGATTTTTTAAGTTAAACTGAATTTTTTCAGTATTTAGCTTGTAATAGTGATATTCAACTAAGAAAATTATTTCTAATGCTGTAATAAAGTTATTTTCAAATGGTAATTTATTCAACAAAAAGCAAGAAAGTTATTCACATTTTGAAGCTAATTTAAAGCTAGAAATGTGTATAACATATTTGAGACCAGAGAATTATAAGGCATTGCGATCCTACCAAAATATTTTATGATAATATCCTTTGGATATATTTCTCAATCTCAGTACATAACAATACCAGTTGATACTCCGCCTGTTGTCATGTAATCATCTGAATCTTATTTTAGGTGTAATGTATAAGGGATGTAATAAAATCGTTTAAAAAAGTTTTAATATAACAATCAAACGTGGAAGACGAAAAAAGGTCCAGAAATCTGTCCTTCTGAACGTATCGACTCTTATGGCCAGTTTCTCCAAACACTTTTAAATATTTATTGAGTTGTTAAATCTTAAAATGGCATTTTTCGATTTCACCAACCATTTTCATTTTTAAAAGGGCCAATAAACTAAAGTCCCATTTTGTTCCAAATAAATTTTAAAGGCGTCTTAAAAATGCAAGACAAAGATAACGCTGAAATTCTTCGATTGATCTATGCTCTCCTCTCGCTTGCTCTAATGAAAGAGAGCCATGAGTGGTGAATAAAAATCCGGGGTTGGCATCAAGTTTCCTCATTTTTAAAAATTCACCTTCTTATATTGGTGCAAACCGTAAACTAAAATGCTTTTAGGTGTATTTTGGTGAAACTGGGCATTAATCAATTAAACGGTTGAGTCCATTTGCTTTAGTGTTAATAGATTCCTATTAAGGGCAAGTTGTACAATCGTGGTTCAATGTGGTTCAAATTTTTAAACCACTGATAATCTGCCAAAATCGGTGGGTTAAAAACTTGAACCACGATTGTTCAACCGGCCTTAGTATTTTTAAAATGATATGTCCGAATGTATTTTTGTTAGATGTCGCAGATTACATAATTTTTGATATTTATCCTATACTAGGTCTGAAAATAAAGGTACCTACCACAAATATAAATACATACGGATAATTCAATATTTCTCGAAATACGAGTATATACGATCATTTTTGTCAAGATTTTGTGTGAGTGATTTGCTTTCAACGGTAATGTCATAGCGTTAAAAACTAAGAAATTTCCAAATTTTAAGCGTTCAAATAACTTGCCAGTTACTAACACACTAACAACAACAAGTTAGTGGATCCCAGTCATGCTCTTTATATTATTTACAATTTTATCTGCTTGTTATATGTTGTATGAAAAAATCCATTCATATTTTTAATTTTGCGTCGTTTACCTCGGTCACTGATGCGGTGACTGAAAAATTTAAATGGTGCTTATAAACATGTTTCGCTTATGTATGTGAACAGTTAATTAATGATTTCTAGTTTAAATACGTGAAACAAAAAGTTTTCATCCGGCAGCATTAAACTTTGCAATCTTATTATATTTCTATTGCCAATTTAAAGCAAGATTTTTAACCCGTGTTTTCAATTGTTTTTACTGAAATAAACAACATTTATATTAAATGAAACGATCAGAAACTATGGTTGTACAAACATTTGAAATACTTAACTATGATCTAGTTCTGGTTAAAGGAACATGTATGTGATAATAGGCAATTGCATGACTTAACAAGAGTGCCGAAATCGGTAGGTAAAAACGTGAACTACGTTGAAGCACGGAATTGTACAACTGGTCCTAAGTATTGACTTACAATTTAGGAACATAAACCTACAAAATAGAAAAATTGAAAAATAAATAAAGTTTTGTTTATCTTAATATTTTTTCCGATGCTCAAATTAATTGTATTTTGAAGCAAATGTCAAATCTTTAAATTAAAGCATCACACAAAAATTTTATGTGCAAAATAAAAGCACACAGCTTTGTCAACATTTTTGTCTAACTTTTCAAAGTGCTATTTACATATATTCTCGAACACCCAGTGTAATCGCAACTGACCGTTGGCCAACTGTATTGTCGTAAACTGTAATGTAGATACCAATTTTCAACATTATATTTGAATAATAAGATGAACATGAAACACCATTATGTAGGTAGCTTAGCTACTAGCTAGGTGTGGCTATGTAGGTATGATGAAGTTATGGACTATTGAACACATAAATGTTTTCACATCTGCGCAGGTCCTTGCATAGCCCAGGTAGATAGTTAGATATTCTTGTTTTGGGAATAACCGAACAAAAGAAGGGAATTCTATCTCGAATGTTCTTTGATGCATTTGGTTAGGGTAGGGCGTTGTCTAAAATGAATTGCAACACTATTTAATTTAATTTACGGTTTTAAGTTTCCAATAATATTATTTGTCATCATAAAGCAGTTTTTATTTAATTTATTTCTCTGAGATGTTTTTTCTAATAAAAAATAGGTAAAACAAAAATGTTTGAAAAGTAGAAGATGATTTACCTAATCTGAGTCAAACTCTTATACTATATTTTATGTACATTTAAAGATAATAAAATTTTTTTTTTGTAAAATATACGATAGATTTTGATAAAATACTGTTTGACTGATTTTTTCCTAATAATGAAGTTTTTTGTTAGCAATTTATTTTCAAACTCACCTTTTTAATAATATCTGCCATATAAACGTTAAAGAAACTCAATTTTTACATGCGATTATTTATTATACTTTCTTGGATAGTATCTTTAGCCAAAGGTTAGGGCCTTATATTGCGAGAGTCTATTTAAAATAGAATTTGAGTCGAATAGAAAAATTACCGATTATCGGTATTGCGAGTCTTTTCCTTTCGATATTTTTATAGGTATTCAATAGAAATTTAAATTCTACCGTAAATTCCTGTTCGACTCTTAAAAAAATAGACAAAGCAAGTCAGTAGAAATTTCAAATAGAAATGAATGAATTTTAGTTTTTATTGTTGTATTTTTTAAATAAAAAAAAATTAACATTAAATTAGATTATAATTTATTAAAAAAAGACAAACAAAAATAAAGATTCCGATATACATAGTAGTAAAGCTTACAAAAATAACTATCAAAAATAAACCCTATGTAGTTGAGTTTGATTCAATAATTTGCTATTGCATAGTGGGCATTTATTTGTTAGGCGAACGGCCTGCATAATACACGCCTGACAAAAAATGTGTCCACATGAGGTCGATGTCGGTTGCCGTTTTAAAACGCTCTCCATACAAACAGCACAAGTCAGCGCCGGCATGCCATAACCATCATCGGGAGATCTTATCGAGTTTGATACTGGAGTAACAGGCGAAGGTACATGAATTATAGTCGGTTTGACGTTGATATTTGGTTCTTTCATTGCTTGAAGCCGCGGTATTCTTGTGGGTGCGTTGAAACAGTTTGGTGTGGGATTTAATTCTGGGAATAATCTTCTATATGCACGCATATCAGGGGTGCTTTCATCAGCTGTGTTCGGAGTGCAGAGGTCTACTACTGCAGCTATTCTAACGCTCGCAGGTGGAGCGTTTCCAGGACGAGCCTCTAAGAAAACAACGTCATCTTCTTCTTTGGGTTCACGTATTGAATTGAAGAACCTTTGAACCTCCTGCATTGCATCCACGCAAGAACTTAGTACCGATGTATCCGGAACTGGTATGGGTTGGGTGCTGTATACTTCTTCAAGAAGTCTCGTGGCACTATTTAGTAGATCGTCAACTTCAATCAGGTCAACTTCGAAGAAGGAAACTTCATCTAATGCCGACATCTTGTCCTTATTGCTTGAGTCTAGATCAGATATTTGTAGTCAATTAGCTAGTTATGTATGTGATGTTTTAAATTTGGAGAAAAAAATAATTTAGTTTTTAAATTACTTAAATCTCGAATGTGTTTTCGTTTTAATTTTTTATAGTACAGTAAAATTATCAGGAAAATAAAGAAATATCTGCAAAAAATACTGTAGTCGAGATTATATTTTTGTTTTAAAAGAGTACCACTTGGA
This sequence comes from Baccha elongata, assembly GCA_951217065.1. NCBI lineage: Eukaryota > Metazoa > Arthropoda > Insecta > Diptera > Syrphidae > Baccha > Baccha elongata. The sequence goes on along the minus strand of OX578273.1, from coordinate 77,250,594 downwards.
GAGTCTAAATCCACAAAGTTCACACAAAAAAAAGCCATTTTGAAAAAGGCGTAAATGCGATTTTCTCGACTTCTGTTGGTCGTAGAAAATTTAACTTTTTTTAAGTTTTATGCGGTGTATCATTTGTTTGGTTATACTTTAAAATAAAAAATAATACAGTAGTTGCCTCATTTCCTCTTTGAGGGTGTCTGGACTGGCTACGTGGGGCACGACTTGAATCGTCTGGCACCTATATATTCATTATGAGGTGAGTTTACCTGATTTTTTGACATATAATGGGGGCTTCGCCAATAAAATTCCCCTGGAAATGTTTCCTTTATTCAGAAAATTTGTATCGCGATTCGCGAATGATTGTCGAAATTCCACACGGAATTTATTGTAATTGTAAACAAAATTTCCATGGAAATTTAGATGTCATTGCACTAATTATTTTTTTCACTTTTATTTTGGTGAAGGAACTTAGGTTTTACGGGACATTTAACCTCCATTTTAATAACAACCTCGTTAATCCTGAAAATAAATTTTAAACATGCATATTTCGACGAAAAAAAAATACATTCAAATGATAATCTTATAAAAAAATTAAATGAAAAAAAAAAAAATATAGAAAATTACCGTCAAAGCACTGTTAATAGGTGAAAATATTTTGTTGTTCTTGGGTGTTTGACCCAAAAAACTTAAATAAATAAAAATAAATAAATAGGATTTAAATAATTGTTTTTCTTCTATTAAGACTAAATGAACATGAAATATGCAGCAGGAAGATCAAATCCACTAGGTTGAAGACGAAAAACTAAGTTGTTTTTATGGTGCTATGTTATACATACGATGCGACCATTTGTCCCGTATTTCTCGGGACAGTCCTGTGTTTGAGTAGCCTGTCCCGGGTTTTTATTTAGAAAATACATTACATACAAATGTCCCGAATTCAATATTCAGTCCCGTATTGTCCCGTATTTGCATATTTATTTTTAATGTTTATTATTCAAACATTGTATTATTTGGCAGAACTCAAAGTTTCGTGTCAATATACAAAAGTGTAAAGTGAAAGAATACTATGGCGTAAAATTTTAAACGATTTAGTATCATACTTGAACATATTTAGCATCATACTAGGTTAAAAATTAATAGTTTTTTTTAACCTAGTATGATGCTAAATCGAATTTTGCGGCTTTTTTTTTTAATGAATGTATATACATACGTACTTAAACAGGTTCATCAATAAATTGTTATAGTTGTTATAGTTGTACGTTTTTATGAGGACTGATTTAGTTTATTTGTTCAGTAAATAAAGAACACGACTGGTTCGCACAAACTTAAAAAAAAAACCAGAAATGCAGTAGTTATATTAACAACACTACAAATACAACCTTTACTTTAAGTTTTAGCAAAAATGTTTGAGCCATTTTCGAGAAAATTTGGAAAAACCAGTTTAATGGGAGATAAATCAAATTTGTCGTCCACAACCAAAAAATACTACCCACGAAGTACTTCACGTTTGAAGAACATCGCTCAAAACATATAGGCTGTAGATTCAATGAACAGACAACCGGTAATTCGCACATACGCACATATGCAAGGACGCACATTTAACATCAGTTTTGCTTAGTGCCTCGAATTTTACTTGCAAATAAAAAAAATATTTTGAGATATGATTCTGCCTCTGGTAACATTATTTTTTTTTCGGTCCCGGGTTCGGCTTTGAAAAATATGGTCTCCGTATGTACATACATATAAGCTACCTGTACCAGAACGACAAATGAAAACGTAAAACTAGTTCTTTTTACCTAAGGTGGGTTAAAAGTAAAAAGGTACAAGGCTGAGGTATGAGTTTATTATGCGATGCCTACCAGAATACCTAAACTATTTACCATAAATAACAGTGTAGGTTTATATTAATCAGTTATCAGTTAATTTTTCAGTTAGCTTAACCAATAAAAAGGATACACAATACGGCTGTATTTCGTAAGAGAGAAATCACTGGTTAATCAATGAATTGCGTTGCGATGATAACACCCTAAACATCTGATTCGATTTTTTCCAGTTTGTGCAGAATTTCTTATAAAGATGAAATCAGATTTTTTTGTTTATAACAATATTTGCCAATGAACAATGAAAACGTCATGAATTCGTTTTTTTAAGAAAACGTTTCAAATGGTGTTTTTCTATTATGTTAAGATATCTCCATAGCAGAATCACTTTTTTCTCATGAGTTGTAGTCAATGAGTCGCATTCATACCCCAGAGGTTTGGGTTCAAATCGAGACTAACTTTCAAAAACACTGGTTTCAGTCTGCATGAAAGTTACAAATTTTCAATCTCATCTTATCAGAGGAAACGCAACCAAAAATTATTCGAAATTTTTTTCTCTTTATGCAAATCTTCTGCCAAATATAACAGATACGTGATTGTTTTATAGTTGATCTGGTAATCAAAATAGTGAAGTATTTCCGTTGATAATATATTAAATATTTTTAATCTTTCTGGTAAAATAAATAAAATAATATATACTTGTTTTTGAAAATTTTACTTCAATTAAAATAAGCTATAAAAATTCTAAGGTACAAATAAAATTTAATTTTATAAAAAGTGATATAATAAAGAAGATAGGGTGACACCTTCTAAGTGAATCAGTTGTTCTAACCTAATGATAGGGCCATCATAAATGAAGATCCTACCTCTTTTTATGATCTCTCAACATATGAATGGACGTTTTGAACGAAAATGGGTATGGCATAAAAGCAAAAAATATAATTAAATATTTTTACTGTTCATTTTTTGACCCACTTATGCGAATTCGGGACATTTACTTCCCAACAGTGGCGATTCCTGGTGGTTATGTTAGGGTTAGCTACGTGCTCTGGGATAGTTTAAAATAAATAAACTGCTGAAGAAACAGGTTGAGGGGTAGTTATGAGATGACAATCTTATAGACGAAAACCATGTTTTTACAGGAAATTAAACAAGTTGCAAATTACAATAAGAAACAATATGTAACAGTTAAGAGCCTATGAACGAAGCACGCACAGATTTTTGTAAAGCTCTAGCTCAATAAGGATAGAATTATCGGTTTTTCCCAAAAACTTTTTCAAATATTTTCTTGCAATATTATTCAAGTTAAGCAGTAGTTTTAGAAAATAAAATTTGGTTAAATTCTGTGCTGTCGTTCATAAGATAGTCGTAATAATAAAAAATATTATATGGCAGGTACCGTTAAAAAGCTGATTCTGAAAAAAATCAGATGACGGACATCACCATTGGCAAAAAACCATTCATATAAAATTTTATCGAAATTGATATTACTTCCTTTTTTCGAGAAAAAATGGAATCATCTATAACGATTATATATGGTAGGTACCTACTGTTAGTCCGGGGATATTTCTCTAATAGTTCGGGAGGTGACGGTAGGTTTACCTATCTCATCGCTGCTCTTATAAAATTGAACACTAACCGATAGGTTTCTTTATTTTAAAACCATAGGAATCATGTGTAACCATTTTTATTGTTGAAAAATTTATTTTTAAATAGCTAAACTGTACTTATTAAAAAGACAAGTTATTGTCTACAAAAAAGTTAAACTATTCTTCAACTTGTGTGGGAAATGACTTCAACTAAAAAAAAGTGAATCTATTTCTCTATAATGTAAGTACCTATTACATTATTTCTCGTAAAATTATCTTCCTGTACCTATGAGACAAAATTCTTGGTCAAAAAGAGGGTCTCGTCATATTATGCCAACACGAAGACAAAAATAAATTTCTTTTTACCGATTTTTAATACAGTTTGTGTTGGGAGTTGGGATTCAAAACTTGAAATGCTCATAACTTTTTTTTATATATATTTAAACAGCAAATAAGTGGTATTTTCTTTTAATGCAGCCCAATGCCCTTCTAAAATAAATTATTCCATATTTGTTTTCGAGCGAGTATAGTGTGGAGAGCATCTTAAAAAGAGACCGGACGTGGCCATTTTCTGAATAAACGTACCTGAAAAAGATTGTCCGACCATCGGTTTTGCAAATGTTAGGGCTAAACCAATCACCTCCCCTTACCATAAGAATAGCTTGTACCAAGTTAAAAAAAAAAGTTACTGAACCGTTAAGGCTTTATGGTGTCTATACATCCAGACAGATAGACAGAATTGTCAAACCTAATTCTTTCGTTTCATTTGAATGTCATCTTTAATTATTATCTCATTTTTTTACGAATGCATAACTTGCTTTTAGTACCTTTAATCGCAAGTAAAAATTTAAAAGTCATAGGTACCTAAACCAGGGAAAAATTTATTTATATCTCCCCTAAGTGGATAATACTTTTGAAAGTGGACAAATTCTTACGACCTTGAATCATAGATTTAAATTTCATACATTTTATATTCCTTTCGTTTAAGCAAACACTGTCCCATATGTACCTACATAATCTTTCATACGAACTTTAATACAATATCCCATATCATTTTTTGTTCACTATATGCGAACGATACAAACAATTATAAACAAACTAACTTAACATAGAAAAAAAAAACAACACCAACAATGTAGTCACGAAGTGAAGGTGCATCTGTATACCATACGCAATGAAATTAATCTCTAAGATCAAATGCATGCTATATTATTTCTGCAGCTGTCTATTTTTGTATCTTGTTTCTTACATTTTCTATCTTCATGATTATTTTTAGTTTGTTTATGCATTTCATTGCTTTTTAGTAAAAATATTATTTAGAGTGAAACAAAAACAAATAGCTAATTGCTTGAAAACTATTACCATTCAAAAGCAAATACGTGTTACTCAGTTGTATTGTACCCATTATTGTCTTTTAATAAAACGTTTTATACAGATCAGATAGAAAATCCTCTACGATTATGGAAAAATTATTATCTACCTACCTACCTACATTTTACAATTAAATGAAAATTTCAACGTGCAAGAGAAAATGTTTGTTCAATACATTTAAAAAAATTTCTAATTCGTGTTTTATTTGAAGGTATGTTAGGTATATTATGTATGTATGTATATGTATGTATATGTGACCTTTGGTATATCAACTTTTTGAATTATTAAGTGGGCTTCAGGTTAAAAAATTAAACAAAGTTAATTTGTGTTCGACGTTTCGTCCATGAATATGGACAATCATCAGGAAAGATGTGCAATAAATATTACATTTATATTGCATTTTAAAATAAATATGTAAGCTGAGCTTACAAGTAAAATCAAAACTTGATTATGATATAAGAAAGAAATGAAATTAGTTCATTAAAAAAAAAGTATGTTAGGTACATCAAAAAAGATCAAGACCTAGGCCTAAACCTCGGCATAAACTATGCTAAAATCGCTATAAGCTGGATAATTTCTTTCAAGATCATAGTTTGGCATTTAAATTAAATCAATTTTCATTAATTTTTTTAGCAAATACCTATAATTTTTATTATCAACTATTGTGAAAATTTCATGAATAGCATTTTCTTTGGTTCTAGAATAATCCTATGAAGAAAAATCAATAAATTCGCGCATAGCGCATTATAATAAACATAATTTCCATCTAGAATTTTCTTTCAATTCAAATAACAAGAACAACGCATCGCCTACCTACCTCACGTTTTGTGCATCTGCAGACCAAAGACCAATTCAATTTTTTTCCACCCCTTGGCTCTGCAGCTGCTCCGAATTATCATCCATATGAACGGTTTTCTACTCACGTATACAGTTCCATTCCATTGAGTTTTGCTTGGTAAATAAGTTCGTTCCTCTTATTTACTTAAATACATAACAATATATTTCCCCTTTTTTCTAGAACGCAATGGAATTTTCCATTTATTTAATCTTCGGCTATAAATACGACAGTCAGCTCACTAGCTTGCTCATTCGTATCTTTGGTATACTGTCAGTATCATCTAGTTTCTTTTTAAAGTAAAATAGTTTTTGAAAAAGTGAAAAGTTATTACAAAATGTTTTTGTTAAGTGAAAAAGTTCTAAAAAAGTGCATGAGTCATTTACTTGATCCTGGATAGAGAAATTTTAAAATTTGCTGAAACCTGGCATTGTGAAAAAAGAGTTGGTCTCTATCGACATAGAGGGAATTTTGTTCAAATTCTTGAAGGGCGTATTTTTCAAAGTACATACTGGAAAGGAAATATACCTGGCATAAGATGGTGCTAAATATTCTAAGCGTTCAAAATTAAGAGACACTTTAAGGAAGATTTATTAAAAAATTACATCCAGGTTTGCATAGGAAGGTAAATAAATTTCAAAAAAATCGACAAAAGTGCAAAGTAACCTAATTCAAATTCAATAGTTTTTAAGTGTATGAAGTTATTAACATTGGTGCATAAATTGCGTTGTGAAATGAAAAATTTTCAAGAAATTTCACGTTTTTTTTTTTATTTCTTCATCGATTTATTATTCATTTTTCTGCGCAGTTAAAAATCTATTTCATCATCAAAAATTTCGTATCTATACGTGTTGTCCTCTATTTGATGGGCACAAAAACTTTCAAGCGCATTTGAAAATTAAAAAAAAAGTTCAAACCACCATTTAACAACAGAATTTACCAGCAAGTCGGAGCTTTTTCTCTATTCGCCTTTATTGAAAGCTATTTACTCTTCACCTTTAAAATAAATAAAATACAAAAGTTGCTGTATATTCAACGGAGAACTTAACAACCAAATTAACAAAGTTTCTACTTTTAAACAAGCTTATACGATTTAAAAGCTCAACTTTAAGCTAAAAAATAAACCGATAAACGAAAAAGCTTCAAAAATAAAACCTTTTCCTCTTCCCATAGTTTTTAATAATTTTTTTTGTGTTAAGTAAGCTCTTAAGCTTAGTATAGACTTAATTTTCGTATATACTTACGTATCAAAAGCTATTAAGTTAAACTTTAGTTTTACTATAGATTATTTTTATCTTATATACAAACAAAAAAATATTATTTTATTTTTCTCTTAACCAACAAACAAAATTCTTTTCTTTGCAAATTTATAGTTATGGGACATGAAAGAGTTGCTGAATGTGAAAAAAGCTAGTGTATATATAGTCAGTCAAGTCTGAATAAGTGATCAGAATGTATATATATTCGAAATATATATATAAATATATGTATATGCCTTGCTCTCCCACTATGAGCAGCTTTTTATGCATAGATACAGATGAAAATGGGAGCAACTTAAAGACAGAGATATACTATATAGCTAAATAGGCATGTGCGTTTTTTCTAACCCGACTGATTGCGACTCGTAAGGTCCTGAGTCCTCCTGACTGAATAGTTTAACTCTACTTGCGACATAATATTACAAAACATAGGCGTGTGTCTATTTCTTCTTAATACCTACATACCTACATGTTTTGAAACCTACAATCGATTATGCGAATACAAAATACCATCGACGCAATGGATGATACCTACTATTATCACAACTAAAACTTTAACTTCAAATTTTTAACTAAAAGTACATTTTTTTGAAATGGCACTCTGCGGTTGCCTTAAAAAAAAGCTGATATTAAGGAAAAATATTTGTAACAGGATAAATTGTTAAAGTTTGAAAATAATTCGAGCTTTTTGCGTTTTCAGCTTTTGAATAAGCAGTTTTTTTTTAAATATGAAATAATTTATAATGATAATCAACAGAAAACGTAATTACACACATACTTGTTAACAGAAAACACTGAATAGTCTCTTTTACTAAAAAAAAATATAACTAATAAATCTACAAAAGAAAAAATATTGAAAAAATGAAAAAGAGCTAAAAAAATTTAAGGAAGGAATAAATAAAAAAATATTATTAAATCTTAAAAAAAAAATCTATGTTTTTTATAAAGCGCAATACAAAATTTTAATCGTTTATCGATTCAGTTTTGCAAAATATTGCTGCTTTTTCGACAGAAAATTTTTAGAATTCGAAAGTGCGTGTCCCGCCAGTACGTATTGTCGTCGTCTTTCCATATGATGCCCGCAATATAAAATGCAATTTAAGTAGGTATTTTGTTTAAAAAAAAAAAACAGCAACAAACTTAAAATTATATTGGCGAACAAAACAATTTTCAACGAACTGTAAGTAGCAATTTTAGATTTATTTTTAATAATTAAATTAACGTTTTATTTACAAAAAAAAATATATAAAATATTTATATAACGCACAAACATAATTTGTTTTAAACTAGGAAAATAGGTTCACACACTCAAATATCACATACTCGTTTTGTTTTAATCATCTATTCACATTTAGCGATATTTTCTTATTATTATATATAAAAACATTATTTAATTGGGTTTTAATATTACTATTTTATAGTAAGTTTTCAAACCTTAAATATTTATTTTAAGTTTATAACAGAAAGGTTTTATCTTAGGAAATATTTTCGTAAGACTTTAGTTAAAAAAATTAAATTTCACCCCGAAACTTAACGACAGTTGAAATCAATGAATTTCAAACCAAGTATTGAATTGAAGTCCTCAAAGGAGCTACATACAATTTCAATAAAAACATCTTAAAAAACGTATCTATTCATAGATCATTCATACAAATTTCAAACGTTCATACTACATTCTATTATGAGTAATTTACTTAAAGAACGAAAATTCAATCTGAATAAAAACAAAATTTATTTTTATAAAAACATTTTTTTGGTACCATAAAGAACAAATTTGATAATTTTAATTAGGTAGGTAATCGCATTCTTATTCATAAATCAAATAATGAAACGAAAATAAGTGTTACGTGATGATTTCAAAGATATTTATAGCGACGGGACCTCATATATTTTATGAATATTTTACAGATGGAAGAAAAATCTTTAGGTATACTTTCATAAATATAAAATTTAAAACAAATTTTTACAAAATTCTTAATTTAAAAAAAGGTATGCAGGCAGGTTCAATTAAAATAAAATGAACATTATCGCATTTATAATAGTTATAAATCATTTTCGTACGTTTTTATAAGCAAGCAGTGAAAATGTTCGTACGGTCATGTGAACAAGAAGGTAGAAAAAGTTAGCAACCCTTAAAAATGGTGTTCAAAATATCTTTAACTTTTTTCGTAATCAAAATGAATATTTACTCAAAAAATGTCCCAACAACAAACAATCAAAAATAAACGTTTATACATATATGATGTTTTTCAGGCGACTCTAGTTTCTTTTACTTAACGCATTTAAAGCATTTGAGGCATTTAGTTTTTAAGTATTAGGTTTGAAGTGTTTATTATTAAAATACTTAATTTTTTTTATCAGACAAAAAGCTAAAATAAAATAGTTTATAATGTCTAAAAATATATAAATTCGAATTTAGCTACCCACTTCGAAAAAAAATTGTTAGAGATAGACATAATATATGAAATTTTTAGTAACTACGAAAGTGGTTAAAATTATTTTTATTGACTTAACAGAGTACGAACTTACTCATAAGAAATATATTTTTTTAACAAATAACAATCGCAGAAACCTTCAAAAAACAATAAAGAATAATCCTAATAATAAATGAAAACTAATTATTTCAAAAGCAATCATAGGTACATATGTAGGTACTCAACTCATGGAAAATTTTTATTTTTAGAATTTTAATTAATTCATATATGAACTTTAACATCGATAAAAACTTCGTTGCTGTCTAAAACATAAAATGATATACATAATGTCATAAAACTATCAAGCATTTAATAAAAAAAACATAAATGAAATGCAAAATAAATCAAACAAAGAAGCTTAAAGAATTCATTTTTAAATAATCAAATTTAAATATAATTAGTATCAAAACATTTTAATAATTTGACATTCTAAAGACATCTCAAATAAACTTACTGTTTTTTTAAATTTAAGAAATTACAAACCCTTAAACCGATAAAAATTTTGATATAATTTTATTTCTTCAATTTTATGATTTGACCAAAAATCAGGATTCGACTTATATTTAAGGTAAATCTCCTTCTTAATCCCAAGTCTTTAATATCTGTATGTACGTATAGGTATTCATTTTTTTTTTAACTAAGTTACCTATTAAATATTTTTTAGGGATTTGTCATTAATAAATGTGTTGAGTAATGAATCCCATTAAAATTATAACAATCCCTCAATCAGCTTTTCATTTTTACTTCTTCTTTAAATATCTCCCATAAAACTTAAGAATGAATTTAATTGAGAATACCTCAAGGGAAAAGACATTTCTGTATTTTTACACTTCTTATATAAAAGCGTATCCATGACAATTTTTCAACATGTATCACCAGAATAAAAAAAACTAAGTTACGTCATACACAAACATCAATAATTATCGTTTTCAAATCGATTGATTCTATAAATATTCTTTTCTTATTCATCGATAAGTCTTTTGTTCTCAGTATCTCTTTTATCGAATTTCTACGATTCCTACTTTCGAGTACTATTTTTCTGTTCTAAATAAAACACTAAGTTAAACGTCCTTCAACTTTAGTGCTCCATCTTCGTTATTTTGGGTTAGTTTCCTATCTTTCCCATTATTTTATATTATATTTTGTCTTCATCTTCTTCTTCATTCATATCACATTAATATGATCCCAACAAATATGCCTTAATTTAAGAACATTTACCTGATGCACCATCAAAAGTCGTCAATTCTTTCATTATATTACCTCTTTCGGGTATGAACTCAACACCGACAACAATTAAGTGTTTTTTGAAACTATTTTGAATTATTTTATTTTATTTTTAAGAATAAATTGATCAGGTTCAATTGTTTTATAGTTCAACAAGTGAAGATTCTTCAATTTCTTTTATATTTTGTGCAAATCAACCAAGTTTTTGGCCGGCATTTTTAATGATTTAGATTGGGATCAAAGCTCTTTCACTTCACTGCTTCCCTAACTAAGGATACGCCTGTGATTTTCGCCGATTCGATGTTAGAAAATGTTACCAAATCTACGTCTCATCTATCATCTGAATGCTGTTTTCGTAAAATTTGTTGCAGTAGTTCATAGGCCTGCATCTCTATATCTTCGCCATTGCACCGGAAAGTGATATCAACAGGATTTCTTTATACACATTTCTTTTTATCACAAAGGCAAAAATGTTCCTGAAACTAAAGTTTCAACAACAAAAGTCAACAATAATTTTGAAAACTTTGCACAACGCAGTTATTTCTTTGATTAAACTTCCAATGTTGTTGTCACATTTTTGGTTCATTAGAAATACAATGTAGAAACACCTAAAATCAACAACCAATTTCACAAAGACAATCAAAGGATAATTTTGAAGGCAATGCCATTTTGATCGACTCCAATCATATATGTAAATATGTAAATATTTTATTAAAAAAAAAAAAACAAATTAAATGATATGATGTAATCCAGCCAAAGGTTAAAACAAATTTTGGAAATCATAACAAAAAATAAACTTTAAAATGCGTATTAAAATAGATCAGGAAAAATTCGAAAATTGAAAGATTTGGAACGACTAATTTAAGTGGTTTACTGTTATCCACGTATTTACTTTCAAAACGAAACACGGCTGACTCCACTGCGACAATTTTCCATCATATGATATAACCAACAGCAAGCCATCATTATATCATGTGTCCTTTTTTCATCATCACTTTGTTCCAACGATGTCTCCATTTGCCTTTTTTGTTACCTACACCAGCAATCATTTGAACTCATTCTATCATCAAAAGATTCCACTTCAGAGTAGAACAATATCCAGAAGGAATTTCTCCGTATATAAAAAATGACTATACAGTACTGAAGAGTCGCCTCAACACTGATTGATTCAACCGACAAAATTATTGAGCATACGAACATTTTCTGAAAACTCATTGATTTCTTCACTTCAAACCCTTGAAGTCTATATAGAAGTATTTTTTTTCGTCATGTCATCAGTAGTTACACGAGTTTAGTATTTTATCAAAACTGCATTTCACTATACAACAAATGAAATTATTCTTAGCCATAAAATGACAACCCATCACCGAAGGTTCATCACTCGTCTGATTCAACCGACAACTTAATTATTTCAGCAAAACTCTCATTTCTAAAAAATCTTTCAATATCATCACTTTAATTGCCTTTTTTTCACTTGCATCAGAAACGACATGAACTAATTCTTTCTTCAAAACTCTGCATACAAATCACCCAGTTCCATACAATTTTTACGTAGCAATGAAGATTCACCACCCGTCTGATTCAAAACGACAACGTTATTACTGCAACATCAACATTTTCCATAATTTTCATCACTTAAACACAGCGACATCAAAGTTCTTATATGTATTAATTGTCACTTACATACACGAGCAAGAGCAACATGAACCAATTCTGTCATCAAAACTCTACATATTACACAATACAACCATATCAAGGAGACATTTTTCCTTATGTTAAAGATGCTGACCCATCACCGAAAATTCAACCATCGTCTGATTCAACCAACAACTTTTTTTTTATATCAGCACAAATATTAAAAAAAAAAATATTCTTGATTGTCATATTTTTAACCCATCGAAGATTCATCTGATTCAACCGACGACGTTATTATTTCAGCATCAACATTTTCGAACCAATTGTTTTATTACAAAATACAAAATACAACATTATAAAGCCGGACTTTTTCCTTATTCCAAATGCTGACTCAGCTCCCAGATCCATCGCTCCATTGATTCAGCATACATTTTTATTTAAGATGTTAACTTTCACATTGAAGACAAGTGACAAAAATCCATTTTTTTCATCAAAACTACATAACATAATGCAACAATGTCGAGAAGGACTTTTCCCTTATCTTTAAAATGCTGGCACATCACCAAAGATTCAGCTTCCGACTGATTAAACCGACAAAGTTTATATGTTTCAAGATACGTTTTCTCATCACTTCATCCTATCGTCGTCTCTATATTATCTTTTACGCCTGATTCAACCGACAACGTTTTTATTTCAGAATCAATGTTTTGGAAAAAGTGTAAACTTAAACCTATTACAAGCTCAAAGAAATATAAATAAGGGCAGTACTATGTACCTTTAGCCAAAGCTTATATGAACCAGTGTTTTATTTATTCGAACATCTTAATGAAATATTTTTAAACAGCTCCACAAAGTGATTGTAATTGTAGGATTCTTTACTTGAATTTTAAGCAAAATACATATTTTTACCCACCTTTATATTTTTCCAAATGAAAAAAATTAAAATTCATTATCAAATCTTTGAAAAACACTATTATTTTAAGTTTTCACAATTACAAAATTTTAATCGGTTAAAATTATTTGCTAGTTATAGTAAATAAATCTTTTTAAGTATTTGAAGTATTTGAATCTTCCCAATTTTCTAGAGTGTAGGTATCTACTATACGATTTTTATGACCCCAGTTTATATTTATTAAATATAATATAATCTTCGTTATTGAATAAACTTATACATTAAGGTATATAAAATAATATATTTTATCGTTATAAGGATTTTACCCAACAAATAAAAGCAAAAAAAAAAAAAGATTTCGTTAAATATAATACAAAATACTAGGTATATATAATATAAAGCAACTTAATTTAACATTTAATTTAATATAATATAAATTACAATAAAGAAAATAATATTGTTCAATTTATACACCACATTCAACACAAATATTCTATTCTTTTATATATTTATTCATATCATCTATTTCGGATTAACGACAGCAAACAATCATTTTAACTTCTCAATACACACTAAACGGCTGTATTCAAATGAAAATTTAAATATCACCTCACCATATTTATTTCTGATACAACCAAACTACAACGAAGTTTTTTATTAACTATAAAACGTCAATTATATTTCATACGACACACTACACTCCTGCTTGTGAATATTCTTAGTACGAATATCAATCTATTCTACTAGCAGTTTTTATAGTCTTTAAGGAGATCCGAGACCATAATTAAACAAGAACTGAGAGAGGAATAAGCCTCTCAAGTTACTGGATAAGTTGTTGGTGTTCTTATATCGCTTGTCAGGGGAGAATACCTCCCGGACAAGAGAAAGATGTTTCTCGTATCGTATCGTCCACTATTCAGGGGAGAATACCTCCCGGCTTAGAGGAATATACTTTTCGTTACATATTATTCACTATTCAGGGGAGAAAACCTCCCGGCTTAGCGGAAAATGTTGATGAAACAAAAAAAGAAAGAAGAAACCACCTGAGTTGGAAATATGAGATATAAGGCCGGGATCAAATAGGAACTAAAGGAGGATGCCTCTAAATTTACGCAACTGGATAGGCTTTTTGTGATTTGATTTCGCTTGATCAAGGGAGAATATTTCCCGGGTAAGATAAAGCAGGATCGTTTTCAAAAAACTTTCGATTTCATCACTATAACCCAGCGTTAGCATAGTCCTTGTTTGTCTAAAAACACAACAATCTAGAACCTAGAAAGACTTTTTCCTTACCTTAAAAATGCTGAAGCATCACTGAAAATTCATCACCTTACACTCATTCAACTGACAACGTTATTATTTCAGCCTCAACATTTTCTAAAAACTTTTAATTTCATCAATTTAACCCAATGAAGTGTCTTTTTGTCACTTACATCAGGAGCGACATAAACCAATTCTTTCTTCAAAACTCTATATACACTTCACAATCACAATTCAATAATACGAATAAGGATTTTCTCTTCATCCCTAAAATGTTAAAATTCATCGCTCCACTTATTAAACCAACATTATTATTTTAGATGTCAACGTTCACATCGAAGACTCTATTTGTCTTGTTGGCTCAACATCAAATATTCTTCCCTTCACTAATTTAAGCAACTGTATTATTATTTCAGCATCAACTTTTTCGAAAAATTCTTTCAATTTCATCACTTCAACTATTCGGAGTCACTGATTATCTTTTTCGTCCTTTCATTAAACAGAACAACAATATCCAGAAAGATTTTATCATTATATTTCAAATGGTAACACATCAGTCAATCACCACCGAAGATTTATCCCTCGACTTATTCAACCGACAACTTTATAATTTCAGCATCAATATTTTGCACTTTTTTTCAATTTCATCACTAAAGAATAGGTTTTACGTTCGCTTGTCAAATGAGAATACCTCCCGGGCAAGGAAAAATCTTCCTGTTATTGTATAGTCCGATAATCAGGTGAGAATACCTCCCGGATAAGAAGAAAATACTTTTCGAAGCATATTATTCACTGTTCAGGGGAGAATACCTCCCGGCTGAGGGGAAAATGTTTCTGAAACAAAAGAAGAAGGAAGATCCTTAAATAAACATAACATAACATATAAAACGCCTTAAAGAGGAGATATGAGGTATCAAATAGGAAATAAGGAGGATGCCTCTTAATTTATGAAACTGGAGAGGCTTTTGGTTGTCAAGGAAGAATACCACCCAGGCAAAAGAAAGGTGTTTCATGTAGCTACGTTCCACTGCTCAGGAGAGAATACTTCCCGGTTTAGGGGAACATATACCTCTCATAGCGTATCAACTCTCGACTGACTAAACTTACAACTTTATTATTTCAGCATCAGTATTTCCTAAAAATATTACTGATTCCATCACTTTAATCCAGCAAATGTATTACCATCCAACAATTTCAAGGAGGACTATCTCCAAACCTGACCCATCACCGAAGATCCATCCCTCGACAACGTTATTTTTTTAGCATCAACATTTTCCAAAAACTCCTTTGATTTCATCACCTTAAACAAACAAAGTCTTTATTTTCCTTTTCGTCATTTTCATCATAGAACGAAATTAACCAATTCTTTAATCGAAATTCTACACTACACAATACAACAATCCAAAGTAGGACTTTCTCCTCATCCCTAAACTGCTGACTCAGCTCCGATATTCATCTCCACTTATTTACCTAGCAAACATTATTATTAAAAACGTCAACGTTCACATCGAAGTTCTATTTGTCTTGTTGGCTCAGCATCAAAGATTCATCCAGATTCATCCCTTCACTGATTTAACCTACAATATTATTATTTCAGCATCTATTATTCGAAGTCTGATTATCTTTCTCATCCCTTCATAAACAGAACAACAATATCCAGAAAGACTCTCAATATCTTTAAAATGCTGACCCATCACTCCATCAGTCCACCATCGAAAACTGATTTAACCGACAACTTTATAATTTAAGCATCAATATTTTGCATCTCTTTTTTCGATTTCATCATCAAAGAATATCATTTTTGGTAATTTGGGGGAAACTAGTTCTCGCTTTAGAAGTAGTTGCTGAAACCAAAGAAAACGTTTGTGATTTCAAAACTTTACCATATAAAATAAAACACTTTGAAAACATCTTATTGGCTGAATCAATGTATCATCATGTTTAAAACACACCCTTAGATTACGCGATTAAGGCAAATCTTCTTATCTTCCAAATAAACATAATTACATCTTCTACAAATCCACTGAAAACTGACAACCTTATATGTTAATGAAATCATACAAATACAAAGAACTAAAAAAAAATAAATTGATGAAATGGTGATAAAAATAAAACTTTTAAATTAAAACTTAATCTTCCATTGAAATAAACATAATATAAAGTTTTACCATAGGACAGCAAGTGCTACATATACGAAAACAATTATTTATTTGATAGTAGTTATTAAAGTGTGTTTATAATCAATCTGTTTCATCGTGAAAATTCTGACATTTTCTTCTATAATTCAACTCTCAACAGTGAAATAAAATCAAAAGAATTTAAATAACTTGTTTATGTTTATTAGACAGTTTTAAAAATCAATCTGACAGACGGTAGCGCCACAGCCAGAAAAATTTATTTTATTCCATATAAAGCAAAAACACAAAAACAAAAACCTAAACCTAAATAACTTCTAAAAAACCGTTCGCCCCTTCATTCTTATTTCCCCCACGAAACCATTTCCGGCAACAATAAAAACATTAGGTTTAATGCTATTTAAAGAAAAAAAAAATTCTTTGAAATATTCAATTGAACGAACTTTGGTTATGATAATAATGAATAAGTAATTTAATCTTAATAAACATAACACTAATTATTCTCATCAAACAACCAAATCTATACATCAATTTAATTTTATTATTAATCTATACAATATTTTTCTGCCATTAAAAGTTGAGTTAAAATCCGTACTGATGTGATCAAGTAACAACCTTGGATACAAATTTGAGTGCCGGAATGTCACAGTAACAATATACTTTGTACAAAATAGTATGATGAGAATTTCACTAACATAAATAACCATCAGGGAGGATCGCTCTTCAAAATAACTCGAAAAGCAAAATAACTCGGTCAGCACTTTATTGACAACCTTAACGAACTTTCAGTTGTGAGCATAGGGAATCTCCTTGGCTTTATGAATGCAACTAAATGGCTATCAAATATAATAAATCTTATCAATATCTCACCTTTTCCATAGGCCGACAAAATGAATCAAGGGAACTACATGATTTCCGTTGGAACCATATCTTTAGCCGTGTAGGCGGGTTATGTCAACTGGCGGATATCATGTTTTTCCCTGAATTGAATGATCTCACGGGGAAACTGGTTCTACCCTAAGCCATCCAGCACCCTGCCTGAATGGGTTTTTTTTAGCGAAGACAGACATATCGGAGCTAATAGCCTGGCATAAAGCCTGGTGGGGGGAATGAATGGGCCACTTCCTTTGGGTGAGGTATACGAGGATCTCTTGTTTTCCTATGGAAGTTGGTAACAAAGGGATTTACTCCCAAGCAACCTTAAATAATCACATGAGTTTATGGTAACGAAATGGCGCACTAAGCGCTAATTGGGTTATTCTAGCAGAATAACCGCCTTTCCTACCTACCTACGAGAATGTTAAAACAATCGATTTGAATACCAAAGTCTTTTAATCCGGGAGTAAATCATATTGACAATACTGAGGTATTACATCTGTGAAAAATTGGAATTAGTGAAACATAAAAAGACAAAGCGAAATCATTCTCTCGAAATTGCCTTGTACATACTACATGTATATACTTCAAAAACCAGCCGTAAGAATTTCTATACATACCATTATACAACAAATCATTTTTTCGTATTAAGACTATATCATTTCACATCTTCGAACAAAACTTCTTCAGCATATATTATCTTCATGTATCTTACGTACAATCATGTTCGATTATTTTCATCAACACTCCATCACACAATACATATAAATCATACGATATACAAAACAACTTTCCCAACAATGTCTACTTATTTCTTAAGGCTAAGAGAAAAACTTGATATATCTGTGAAACAGGAAAAATGTAAGGAATAAGAGTACATTTATAAACAGAAAAACTTAAATATAAAGGAATAAAGGTATTCACCATCAGATATATAATAACTTTACTATATCTTAACCAAATTAAAAAAACATAACGAATTGGAGAAATTCAATTGAGTAATTTAATTAATAAGCTTATAACCTTTATCACTAAAAAAACTAAACTCTTAGTTAATTATCTGGGAATTTATACCTAATGTTATTAATTTGAAAATTATAAAAATTCTACGATTTTTAATAATAAAGTTTTTAGGACAACCAGTTCTCCACTATTATTTCAATACTGCTTCATAATACATATGATACAATCAAGACTTCCCAAATTATTTTCTACAAAACCAACAAACACACTTTCTCATTAAAAATTGTTTTTTTCCAATTCTAAGAAAATAAAATAATCATGAAACAGGAAGTCTGCTAAATTAAAAAAATAAAAAAAAAAATATGAATCCTTACAACAATCCATTAATGGCATCACTTCTCAAAAATAAGAGATCAACTATAATCAACGTGAAATGGAAAATCCGTAAAGATTAAGCGTACAATTAAAGAAATAACAAAAAATAAATCCGAATAAAGGCGGAGATAAATCTTACAATGCTACAAAAAGAATGCTAACATTATAACAATAACTAATTTTCTACACAATTTATTTAAAACATTGTATGGTATTTCTCTTTGCAAACACTAAAAAAAAAAATTCCCATACTATAACAAAAATATTATTGAAGCATAATTATAACTATTTCTCAAAAATAATCTAAATATTATGAAAACTTTAAAAAAAAAATTCTCAGAGAAATTAATATTTTATGTTTCGAATGATGTTTCTTATATTTATAACTTTACGATTCTAATTTTAGGTATAAGTTAAGTTTAATAGAAAATTTAAAGTTCATTAGTATTAACAAAAAAAAATTATAAGACATTATAGGTACTTAAGGCATCTTGTTCTCCGAATTTCAAGAGATAAAGCAAAATAATTGACAAAATCTTTAAAAAAAATTCTACTAAACAATTTTTTTCAAAATAAAGTATTTTATTCTTTGAAAATCTATCCAGAATGATTGCTTTAATATTCCAAAAACTATTATTTCGAATCAAGTATAAATCCCTCCACAATTTTTTCCTTCACATCCTCCAATTTAATATCTGTACCGAAACTTATTGAGAAGGATGAAACTTCTAAGAACTTAATTAGGTGCACAATAAATAAGTGGCAAAAAATGCTAATAAAAACCCATGGAAACATTTACAAAAGAGGACATAATTATAATAGTATATTAGATATAATATTTTTGAATTAACAAAGAAATAGATTAATAATTATTTGCGTCTATAAATAAAAACAAAAAGGTAATAGACAAATATACAACTCAAATAAAAAAACAAACATCATATATCTTAATTTCAAAATGAACTTGATTTTGGTGACCAAAGTATTTCACATTTTCTAATTAATATTAATTTAATTAATCAAAATTTAAGATACATACTGAAATAATATAAATTTCGGTGAAAAATATGGAACACAAGCTTATTACTAAGGTATCTGCATCCACTTGAATCACGTACGAAAAATTGGGGTTCAAACGATTAAATTCTTAAAATATTACAAGAAACATCACTTGACATAAAACATTCTATTTATTCCCCTGTGATTCAAAAATACTATATCAAAATCTATAACAACAACCAAAAAAATCTGATTGCTTCCAAACAGAATAATTCAGAAAACCATTTTAAATCTTAAAGTATTATTACAACGTGCAGCTCTATGGGTATATCGATGATGTAAATCAATAACATATCATAGATTTAATAAACAATAATAAATGAAACAGGTAGAGAACAGCATCATCTTCATCAATATCGACCATAAAAACAAAAAGTTTAAAAATAATAAAATTCGAAACGTTCCGAAAACCACTTATACACTTTTTAACTAAATTTGAATCGATCGGAACAAACTGCCAGAAAAAATTATTTAAGAATTCAATTCTTAAAATAAAACAACCAATATTTGAAGACTCTAGTTTTAGTTTATCAGTTTAACTCTTCATCGCCAGTTTCATCAAAACTTTGTTCTTTATATTTCTCAAAATATCATTCAAAGGTTTTTCTTTATCAGATCTTGACTTCAAAAAAGAAATTGAATCCTCAAGTATCTTTTAGTATACATACACACCATTCATTCTCAACTATATTTCAAGACATCTCATTAAAACAACGGCTCTTTAAAAAATTACATGTACCAACTAATCAATATTTTTTAAATTTTTAAATCATGCAACAAACCCTTCACAAAAATAAAATTTGTACATGGAAATTTATATTGTGAAAAGCAAAAACCTCATATTTGTTATTAAGGATTTTCATCGTGTATAGAATTTCGCATTTAAAGATATTGGGGCATACTTATAGCTGTTTTTAAACTAGGGTTTTTCTTAGACTGTGTTTAAACAATGTAATTTAGATAGGATAGGAATACTAACTTAAACAGGGTGGTGTGAATAAAAACAGAGTTTACAAGTTCACTCTACTTTTAATAGCAAACACTCCATTTTGTGTGAATAAAAAGATTTGACGAAACTTTTGAAGAAAACACTTTACTTGATAATTGGAGTTCTTTCATTTATTGCTGAGAGAATACTCCAACTTATGAAGTTATTATTATTATTATTATTATTATTATTATTATTATTATTATTATTATTATTATTATTATTATTATTATTATTATTATTATTATTATTATTATTATTATTATTATTATTATTATTATTATTATTATTATTATTATTATTATTATTATTATTATTATTATTATTATTATTATTATTATTATTATTATTATTATTATTATTATTATTATTATTATTATTATTATTATTATTATTATTATTATTATTATTATTATTATTATTATTATTATTATTATTATTATTATTATTATTATTATTATTATTATTATTATTATTATTATTATTATTATTATTATTATTATTATTATTATTATTATTATTATTATTATTATTATTATTATTATTATTATTATTATTATTATTATTATTATTATTATTATTATTATTATTATTATTATTATTATTATTATTATTATTATTATTATTATTATTATTATTATTATTATTATTATTATTATTATTATTATTATTATTATTATTATTATTATTATTATTATTATTATTATTATTATTATTATTATTATTATTATTATTATTATTATTATTATTATTATTATTATTATTATTATTATTATTATTATTATTATTATTATTATTATTATTATTATTATTATTATTATTATTATTATTATTATTATTATTATTATTATTATTATTATTATTATTATTATTATTATTATTATTATTATTATTATTATTATTATTATTATTATTATTATTATTATTATTATTATTATTATTATTATTATTATTATTATTATTATTATTATTATTATTATTATTATTATTATTATTATTATTATTATTATTATTATTATTATTATTATTATTATTATTATTATTATTATTATTATTATTATTATTATTATTATTATTATTATTATTATTATTATTATTATTATTATTATTATTATTATTATTATTATTATTATTATTATTATTATTATTATTATTATTATTATTATTATTATTATTATTATTATTATTATTATTATTATTATTATTATTATTATTATTATTATTATTATTATTATTATTATTATTATTATTATTATTATTATTATTATTATTATTATTATTATTATTATTATTATTATTATTATTATTATTATTATTATTATTATTATTATTATTATTATTATTATTATTATTATTATTATTATTATTATTATTATTATTATTATTATTATTATTATTATTATTATTATTATTATTATTATTATTATTA
>OX578273.1:77218419-77223419 GCA_951217065.1 Baccha elongata | reverse complement strand
ATTATTATTATTATTATTATTATTATTATTATTATTATTATTATTATTATTATTATTATTATTATTATTATTATTATTATTATTATTATTATTATTATTATTATTATTATTATTATTATTATTATTATTATTATTATTATTATTATTATTATTATTATTATTATTATTATTATTATTATTATTATTATTATTATTATTATTATTATTATTATTATTATTATTATTATTATTATTATTATTATTATTATTATTATTATTATTATTATTATTATTATTATTATTATTATTATTATTATTATTATTATTATTATTATTATTATTATTATTATTATTATTATTATTATTATTATTATTATTATTATTATTATTATTATTATTATTATTATTATTATTATTATTATTATTATTATTATTATTATTATTATTATTATTATTATTATTATTATTATTATTATTATTATTATTATTATTATTATTATTATTATTATTATTATTATTATTATTATTATTATTATTATTATTATTATTATTATTATTATTATTATTATTATTATTATTATTATTATTATTATTATTATTATTATTATTATTATTATTATTATTATTATTATTATTATTATTATTATTATTATTATTATTATTATTATTATTATTATTATTATTATTATTATTATTATTATTATTATTATTATTATTATTATTATTATTATTATTATTATTATTATTATTATTATTATTATTATTATTATTATTATTATTATTATTATTATTATTATTATTATTATTATTATTATTATTATTATTATTATTATTATTATTATTATTATTATTATTATTATTATTATTATTATTATTATTATTATTATTATTATTATTATTATTATTATTATTATTATTATTATTATTATTATTATTATTATTATTATTATTATTATTATTATTATTATTATTATTATTATTATTATTATTATTATTATTATTATTATTATTATTATTATTATTATTATTATTATTATTATTATTATTATTATTATTATTATTATTATTATTATTATTATTATTATTATTATTATTATTATTATTATTATTATTATTATTATTATTATTATTATTATTATTATTATTATTATTATTATTATTATTATTATTATTATTATTATTATTATTATTATTATTATTATTATTATTATTATTATTATTATTATTATTATTATTATTATTATTATTATTATTATTATTATTATTATTATTATTATTATTATTATTATTATTATTATTATTATTATTATTATTATTATTATTATTATTATTATTATTATTATTATTATTATTATTATTATTATTATTATTATTATTATTATTATTATTATTATTATTATTATTATTATTATTATTATTATTATTATTATTATTATTATTATTATTATTATTATTATTATTATTATTATTATTATTATTATTATTATTATTATTATTATTATTATTATTATTATTATTATTATTATTATTATTATTATTATTATTATTATTATTATTATTATTATTATTATTATTATTATTATTATTATTATTATTATTATTATTATTATTATTATTATTATTATTATTATTATTATTATTATTATTATTATTATTATTATTATTATTATTATTATTATTATTATTATTATTATTCTAGAGTTTCTAAATTTCTCAACCTCGATGAGGTTGGAAAATACCTATACCGGGCTATGCCAAGGTATTAGGCTCTGATGATCATTATTGTTGGATTATTGCATGAATCTTCTTACTATGTTGCAAGTTGATAATATTACTGCTTTTTGCATTATTTCTAAGTTATATTCCATATTCCTTTTCTTAAAATTTTGGGACAGGCTTTTGGGTATCAATCCTGTAGCTGAGATCACGATGGGAGTTATTGTTACCCTGTTGGCTCTGTACATCTTCTGCATCTCATTTGCCAAATCAGTGTATTTATTTATTTTTGTGCTGATGGTGGTTTGGATGTTATGGTTTAGTGGGATAGCGACGTCGTAAATTTCAATGTTTTTCTCGACCTTATTAAATAGAACTATATCAGGTCTGTTCGCCAATATGGTTCGGTCTGTAATTATCGTCCTATCCCAATAAAGTAGCACACTTGTGTTTTCTAATACAGGAGGTGGTTCATACTTATAGTACGGCACCTGCGAACATATAAGTTTAAGGCGTAGTGCGAGGTCTTGATGTAGTATCTTTGCCACATTGTTGTGTCTGTTGGTATAATCAAAACTGGAGAGTGTGGTACAGCCAGATATAACATGGTCGATGGTTTCTCTTACAGACCCACATTTTCTGCACTCATCACTAGGAATGTTTTCTCCGAGAATATATTTTCTGTAATTTTTAGTGGGGATAACTTTATCTTGTATTGCAATAGCAAACCCTTCTGTTTCCGAGTAAAGCTTTCCTTTTTTTAGCCACATGTTTGATTTCTCTGCATCGATATGATTTGCATCCAGATCCTTTGGGTGGGCACCATGTAAGGCTTTTGATTTCCATACCTGTAGTGATTCATTTATTGTTTTAAAATTATCAGGAACCGATATGTTGTTCTCGCTTAGGTTGAGCGGTGTAAAACCTTTATCTGCCTCCATAACCATTCCTACTAATTCATCTGATAGTGATAGTGATCTAAAATAGCTTCGAAGATTTATTTTTTGACGATGGTGTAGAGCTATTATATCAACTACCCCCCTCCCGCCTTGAACTCGTGGTAACGTTATACGTTCAATAGCGCTATTTGGGTGGTGTGATTGGGCTCTTGAAAGATTAGTTCTTATTGACATCGCAATTTGATCCAAATCAGTGTTACTCCATTTCAGAATTCCAAATGAATAAGTTAGGACAGGTATTGCCCATGCATTTATTGCTTTGATTTTATTCCCGGCATTTAGGTCCGTCTTAAGAATAAGCTTCATTCTTTTATTAAACTCTAATCTCAAGCTTTCTTTTATTTTAGTTGTACACAACCCTTTAAGTTGCAGCATGCCAAGATATTTATAGCTTTCCCCCTCAGCCAATTCTCTTATGATCTGATTCTCATCTATTGGGTATCCATCAGTTGTGGGTTGAACTTTCCCTCGGTACAAATGAATGAGTTTACACTTGTCAATGCCGAATTCCATGCTGATGTCATCACTGAACCCTTTTACTATGCTTATTAGCCGATGCACTTTTTCTTTGTTTGATGCATAGATTTTCAGGTCATCAACAAAAAGCAGGTGGTTGATGGTTCTGTGTCGGTTATTTCCTTTGAGGTTGTATCCGATATTAGATCTCTTTATAAGCTTGCTTAGTGGATTGAGGGCCAAGCAGAACCATAAAGGGCTAAACGCATCTCCTTGGAGGATGCCATTGTTTATTTTTATTGGGTTGCTTTTTTGACCCCCTAGGTGTAATGTGATTTTCCATACAGACATCAGGTATTTTAATGTTGCGATAATGTTTTCGTTTATTCCATAGGTACTTAATATTTTAAGGAGATACTCATGAGGTAGAGAATCAAACGCTTTTTTGTAATCAATGAAACACATACTCAGATTTCTATTACTTTTCAGGGCTTGTTGCACAATGACCGTGTCAATGATTAACTGATCTTTGCATCCTTTTGTTTCACGGCTGCATCCTTTTTGTTCCAGAGTTATTATGTTATTCCTGTCACAATGATCATATACTCTGTTTGCTATCACCTTTGTCAAAAGCTTGTAGGTTGTGCTTAAGCATGTTATTGGGCGATACTGGGATGGATCTCCTGCGTCTCCCCCTTTTGGCAAAAGGAATGTATTTCCTTCTGCCAGGTAGCTTGGCATAGTTTCCGGTCGAAGGAAAGTATTTGAGAAACACCTTGCAATGTGAGCGTGCACGACCGTAAGATTTTTAAGCCAGAAGTTATGTATTTTGTCGGGTCCAGGTGCTTTCCAGTTTTCTGTTTGACGAATGGCTTCCTTTATTTCTTCAGTGCTGACTTCTTCTCCATTCATTTCTCCAATATTGTTTGCTTCTATTTGCTCATCAGCAAACCAGTTTGAGTTTTGTTTGAAAGTTCTAGGTTCCGACCATATTCCTGACCAATAACTCGAAGCCAGTTCAATAGGAACATTATTGTTTTGTGGCCCCGAGCTTTCTTTTAGTTTTCTGAGGAATTTTCTTTGATCTGCTTGATACGAGTAGTTATCTTGTTTTCTACTGCGGTTCTTTCTATACCTTGCTAGTCTCTTCGAAAAAGCTGTTAGCTTCTGCTTCTTCCTATCTTTGATGTCTGCAAGTCTGTTGGTATTTAAATCTCTGCGCGATATGGGCCTTATAATTTTGTCAACAATACGGGTCAGTTTTCCAGAAGGTTGTCCTTTGGCATATTCTGTTAGCTGTCCTATTTCTTTGCGAATGCGATCTATTTTTTTAATGAGACGTTTCTCCCAATCAGGCATTGACTTTGTCTGCAATGTTGGTCTTCTCGGGTTTTCTTGTGGGATTGACTTAATAATACCAAGCGTTCTGCAAAGTGCAACGGCGGAGATATAAATAAAATTATTTATTCTATTTAGATCTATTTCGGTTCTAAGAAGTGGTGGCAAAATATTTTCGTTAAGTAACGTAATTAAACTGTTTACTTTTGGAGTTATTTTCAGTTTTGGCAGACCTACCCTTTGATCAAGATTTATGTTTTCGAACTCTTCTTTTGCAGACCGAAAGTTGAACGTCAGATCTTGCAGCATTTTATTTTGGGAGTCCTCTGATATCTCCCTGTCTATGACGTTCAACAATCCATTTTCTTCTCTAGAGCCTTCATTGTTATTGAAGTCGTTAATGCTCAGAGTGAGTGGGTCATTTGAGAGGGGTGCCAATGGCATTGCTGGTACTGACGATGTTTCAGGTATCCCTGTTAGAACTGTACTTGGTAAAGGTCTCTGTGCAATTTGCTCTTTAATGTCATTTATTTCAACATTGCTTAGCAAGTT